>AWOL01S0208077.1:0-18321 GCA_000715115.1 Nicotiana otophora
TTGTTGTTGTTGTTGTTGGCGAAAGTTGAAAGCTTGAAAGTTTGGAAATTCATAGGTTTGACCCATAGTTAACTTTGTGGTTATCGATATATGTTTGGGATTCTGAGCCTTGAAATAGGTTTGTATGATGATTTATGACTTGTGCGTAAAATTTGAGGTCATTCTGAGTTGTTTAGGCATGTTCGGCGTAAGTTTAGAATTTAAAAATTCGGATTAGTCCATTAAGCTTGAATTGATGTGTGGTTCATTATTTTAATATTATTTTATGTGATTTGAGGTCTCGAGCAGGTCCGTTTTATATTTTGGGATTGGTTGCTATGATTTGATGGGGTTCTAGGGGCCTCGGGTGTGTTTCAGATGAGTTTTCGAACCATTTCACTCATGTGAGAGTTGTTGATGATCTGGTGTGCTGGTGTTAATCACTATCACGGAGGTGGTGTCGCGATCGCGGAGTGTGTTTGGTGGCTGGCAACCCTTTTCTTCTTCGTGTTCGCAGTGTGTGGGTTGCGATTGCGGACCTTGGGGAGCTGACACTTCGTGTTTGCATTGGACGATCATGATCTCGTAGTGTTTTGTCAGGCTAGGGAGGTAGGGTGTTTTGGCCTTCGCGTTCGCGTGAAGGCATCAAGTCCATGTAGGCTTAGGTGGATGATGAACCGCGATCGCGTCCCTGTGGTGGCGTTCGCGTAGGGGCTTCTAGAGGCAGGTGATGATTTGTTCTTCGTGGTCGCAAAGTAGGTCCAGCGACCGTGAAGGGGATCACTGGGCAAACTCATTAAATATTCATTTAGAGGATTTTAGTTGTTTTATCACATTTTGAGATCTAGAGCTCAGATCTGAGCGATTTTGGAGGGAATTTTTGCGATTTGGATTGGGGTAAGTATTTTTGACTCGGATTTGTTTATTATTCATAATTCCAACAATGATTTTAGTGTTTGATTGGTGAATCTAAATGAGGAAATTTGGGGATTTTGGCAAAAAAATTCGAAAGTAAATATTGATGATTTGAGGGTCGATTTGAGACCGGATTTGGATGAAATACATATATTTGGACTCGTATCATAATGAGTGTTCAGAATTTCTGAGTCTTGTCAGGTTTCGGGTGCGTGTGCGAGTTGACTTTTGGGTTCACTTTTTAATTTTTGTTCAAGATCGAAGTTTTATTGTTTGGGGTTGTTTCTTATGGCTATTATTGATGTTATTAAGTTATTTTGGCTAGATTAAAGCCGTCCGGAGGTTGACTCACGGGGGAAGAATTTTTCAAAGTACGGATTTGGCTTGTTTAAGTATCTTGCCTAACCTTATGGGTGGGGGAGGGGGGGAATACCCCTTAGGATCTAACCTTGAGTGCTTATCTATGTTATGTGAAAAGCAAAGTGTACATAAGGTGATGGCGTGTACACGAGTGTTATGTATGGCTTTGTGATCGGGTTGGACCGTAGGCTATTAATATGCCTTAATTTGATAAAGTAACTTATATAGAATATGCTTACACCACTTTGTGATTTCATGATCATGATCGTTACGTTTGATTTAGCCATAGTCATACTTTATTTGTTAAGCACTCCTCCGCACTTTTATGTTATTGTCATGTGTTTGTGCACTTTGTTGATAAGATGTGAACTTATATCATGATAAACTTTTGGTATTATTATTTTTGTGATATTACGGCACATGTGAACATGTTATGTGGATTGATTATTATTGTGCAGAGTATAAGGGTGGCATTTCACTATTGTTGATTGTGTAGAGCATTACGAGTAGATATTATGATATTGTATGGGCGAAGTGATTCGGGTGGCTATTGTGATATTGTCTGGGCGGAGCGATACAAGTGCCTATTGTGATATCGTCTGGGAGGAGCGATATGGGTGGCTATTGTGATATGGTTTGGGCAGAGCAATACGGGTGGCTATTATGATATTGTCTGGGTGGAGCGATACAGGTGGCTATTGTGATATCGTTTGGGTGGAGCGATACAGATGGCTATTGTGATATTGTTTGGACGGAGCGATACAAGTGGCTACTGTGATATTGTCTGGCCGGAGCGATATGGGTGGCTATTGTGATATTGTCTGGGCTGAGCGATACAAGTGGCTATTTTGATATTGTTTGGGCGTAGCGATACAAATGGCTATTGTTGTTGTGATAAAAATAATATAGTGCTACTTGTATGCGTTTCTCTATGATGACTTGTTGTTGAAACTGAGCCTTTACTTTATTGAATTGTTATCACTTATTCTGATGAGGTTATTGCTATTGTTTTCTTGCTATGCTTTTGTTGCCAGTCTTTGATCTATTGCACAGGTTATTTTGACTAGCGAGTATCACATGACTTGAAGCTCGTCACTGCTTCACTAAGGTTAGTCTTGATACTTACTAGGTATCGACTATGGTGCACTCTTATTATACTTCTGCATATTTTTGTGCAGATCCAGGTGTTGGAGGTAGAGGACCCAGGCAGTGAGAGCTTGTTTGATTGTGAGGATTCAAGGTAGAGTTGCTTGATCTTCGCAATCCTTGGGAGTCCTTTCCTTATATTTATACTGTTAATTCTCTATCCGAAAAATATTGTATCTTGAGATATTTCTATGTATTTAGTTAGAGCTCATGATTCTGTACACCTAGTTATGAGGATATGTTGTGATTATCGTCGTGCTAGCTTGTATCACCTTTATTTCCATATTTATGTTAAACTCTGATTTATTATAATATATTTTATTGATTTAATTGTTTAAGTGATCGACTTACCTAGTTTAGGGACCAGGAGCCATCATGACCCCTTTGTGGGATTCAAATCATGACAATGTAAATAATAAGTGAGCATGAAATACATCTCTACGCACTATATGGTAGCAGGTCTCTTAATGAAACATATAGCATGTGATTCTTATGAAAGACATGTGAAGTCACCGGATCTGCATAAATGCTAACGTATTCATATTTTTAATTTTTTCCCAAACATATTCAAGTAAAATTATATTATTATAGTTAATGTTAGTGATGCCTAATTATTCATTCTTGTTGGTTCATATACAAATAATAATTTTTATGTTTAGTACATAAATTTTAAGTATAAAAAGTATGTCGGATAGACAAAAAGATTGGCTTATTCATACAGGCAATCGGCTGTATCGTCAAGTGACTAATAGAAATGAGATAGTTACAAACGTATTATTGTTAGGAGTGATGATAATAGAGAAATTGATGTTTATAATATGAATGTCATTTAAATTTATGGTTAATCATGTGTGATTAAATATGACAGTCTGTCTTAATGCCAGATGTGAGCTCGGATAAACAGATAAAATCAATAAGTAGATTTGTGAACTCAGAGTTAGACATGAGTTGTCTGAACTATCGTCTATACAGTATTGAATTCGTAAAATACATTTGCTCTATGGAAAATGAGTCAATATTGTAATACATAATTCATGCCACGTATGCATAAAATGACCTACATGGACGATACATGTTTTCTCTGCTTGATATCGTGTGAAGTCCTAAAATTATTAGTGATTTTCACATCGTACACTCACGACTCTAACAAGTTTCTTAAGATTCAATTTGGTGTTTGCTATCTCAGAGTGTTGCAAAGATATCATGTTTGATTCAGTCTGGCAGAATATCTCTAGATAAGCATATCAAATTGAGATTGAGATATTCATGAAATGAGGAACATCATTGAGAATCATCACATTAATTGTGTTCATTGATCGATCNGGAGGTAGAGGACCCAGGCAGTGAGAGCTTGTTTGATTGTGAGGATTCAAGGTAGAGTTGCTTGATCTTCGCAATCCTTGGGAGTCCTTTCCTTATATTTATACTGTTAATTCTCTATCCGAAAAATATTGTATCTTGAGATATTTCTATGTATTTAGTTAGAGCTCATGATTCTGTACACCTAGTTATGAGGATATGTTGTGATTATCGTCGTGCTAGCTTGTATCACCTTTATTTCCATATTTATGTTAAACTCTGATTTATTATAATATATTTTATTGATTTAATTGTTTAAGTGATCGACTTACCTAGTTTAGGGACCAGGAGCCATCATGACCCCTTTGTGGGATTCAAATCATGACAATGTAAATAATAAGTGAGCATGAAATACATCTCTACGCACTATATGGTAGCAGGTCTCTTAATGAAACATATAGCATGTGATTCTTATGAAAGACATGTGAAGTCACCGGATCTGCATAAATGCTAACGTATTCATATTTTTAATTTTTTCCCAAACATATTCAAGTAAAATTATATTATTATAGTTAATGTTAGTGATGCCTAATTATTCATTCTTGTTGGTTCATATACAAATAATAATTTTTATGTTTAGTACATAAATTTTAAGTATAAAAAGTATGTCGGATAGACAAAAAGATTGGCTTATTCATACAGGCAATCGGCTGTATCGTCAAGTGACTAATAGAAATGAAATAGTTACAAACGTATTATTGTTAGGAGTGATGATAATAGAGAAATTGATGTTTATAATATGAATGTCATTTAAATTTATGGTTAATCATGTGTGATTAAATATGACAGTCTGTCTTAATGCCAGATGTGAGCTCGGATAAACAGATAAAATCAATAAGTAGATTTGTGAACTCAGAGTTAGACATGAGTTGTCTGAACTATCGTCTATACAGTATTGAATTCGTAAAATACATTTGCTCTATGGAAAATGAGTCAATATTGTAATACATAATTCATGCCACGTATGCATAAAATGACCTACATGGACGATACATGTTTTCTCTGCTTGATATCGTGTGAAGTCCTAAAATTATTAGTGATTTTCACATGGTACACTCACGACTCTAACAAGTTTCTTAAGATTCAATTTGGTGTTTGCTATCTCAGAGTGTTGCAAAGATATCATGTTTGATTCAGTCTGGCAGAATATCTCTAGATAAGCATATCAAATTGAGATTGAGATATTCATGAAATGAGGAACATCATTGAGAATCATCACATTAATTGTGTTCATTGATCGATCCATTATGTTTGTTATTTGGGATAAGAATATAATGATGAACTTGTATACGGGCAAAATCGAACTCAAAATTTGACCGAGCATCCAACACGACAGTTTGGGATCGAGAGATAGTGATAAAATCCCAAAGATCGGTTCCTGCCTTGTCGAATTAGCCACCGAAACACTTGCCTTCGAGTTTACCGAGGTCATAATCGGTCCTGGTTATAACGGTCTCAAGAAAAATATTGCCAGCTTATCCGACAAGGGTCCGAAATTCCCGGTATCTGTATAGGGGTAAAATCAAACTCGGGATTTGACCAGTCATCCAACACGACAGTTTGGGATCGAGAGATGGTGATAAAATCCCAGAGATCGGTTCTTGCCTTGCCAAATTAGCCACCGGAACCACTAGACTTGCCTTTGAGTTTACCGAGGTCATAACCGGTCCCGGTTATAACGGTCTCAAGGAAAATATTACCAGCTTATCCGACAAGCGTTCGAAATTCTCACAACTAATCTGACATTACGGCGGAAATCACGGAACATACCAAAAAGGGGGACTAACAGTCAGCAAATCAATGACTATTTACCTTTTATAGAACAATAGAATAATACCCTAAAAGTAGGACTCCTCTAATATATAAAGAGGGCCTAGCAATTCATGACAAAAATATTGTAACATACATTTATAAGCAATACATTAACGTTATTCTTTAAGTTATTATTCTTTGGTGTCTTGGTGTCGATCAAAGTACATTCAGATCAAGGGAAACCAACCTTCCTAGGCTGAAATTATCTGATTCGTGTGGTTTGCAGTTAATTTATAGTTATTTATTTCAATTACAATCTAATTTATCTCCAAAGTATCAAATTAGTCCGCATATCCTTTAAACCACTAACAAATTCAATTGTTATCAAATTTTGAGAGTAAACATTTTGGCGCCCACCGTGGGGCTGAGGATAATAACGGCAATTTGGTACAAATCACCATAACACATCCCATTTTACACTTGCTCTTTGAAGTATTTCTGATTTCAGGTCAGGATCGAAATGTAAAACCACACAGTCTGTCCTTCTAAACATGGACACGGACTCCAGCCACCATGGCAGGAACAACAATGCAGCACTCAACAACGAGATACCCCCGGTCGATCCCGGCAAAATCCCGGTGGCGATTCCCATCGACGCTTGTTCGCATGTGGCCATCGACACAAATCAGTCTACCGACCCCGAAAACAGTGTACGGAGGGAAGTCCGTTCGATCACCCAGAACACACACGACAATGAAAATGATGGGATCAACCTACGTATGATCTTCGAAATGCTACAGTCCCAATAGGCAGCGATAGCTCAATTATATAACCAAGGTCGAGCACCGAGCAGAATTGAACCCGAGCTCCACAGGGAAGCCATCCGCAGGAATGAGCTGATCACAAAAAGGACGAAGGAAAATGAATCAGGATATAACCCTGAGATCATAAGAATACTCGAAGAACTGACAAAACGGATAGACTTAGGGGAAAAGCAAATCGAAGCCAACGATAAAAAGGTGGAAACCTACAATTCTAGGGTCGAACAAATCCCGGGAGCACTCCTAATACTTAAGAGCTTGGATTCTAAGAAATTAATTCAGAAACCTTTTCCCCCGAGCGCGGCTCCAAAGACGATCCCCAAGAAGTCCCGAGATTCCTAAGTACAATGGAACGACCGGCCCAAATGAGCATGTGACCTCTTATACATGTGCCATCAAAGGGAATGACTTTGAGGATGATGAGATTGAGTCTGTCCTATTGAAAATATTTGGGGAGACCCTATCTAAAGGAGCAATGATATGGTATCACAACTTACCTCCTAATTCTATTAACTCATTTGTTATGCTTGTAGATTCCTTCGTAAAAGCACACGCTGGAGCTATAAAGGTCGAAACCAGGAAGTGAGACCTTTTCAAAGTAAAACAGAGGGATAACGAGATGCTCAGAGAATTAGTATCCCCGTTCCAAATGGAACGAATGGATTTTCCCCCGATCGCGGATGATTGGACCGTTCAAGCTTTCACCCAAGGACTCAACGTTCGAAGCTCGCTAGCTTCATAGCAGTTGAAACAAAACTTGGTAGAATATCTAGCAATCACTTGGACCGATGTCCATAACCGGTACCGATCGAAAATCAAGGTCAAAGATGACCAGCTTGGGACCCCTTCCGTATCCGTACACCACGTTAGGATCATCAACCGAGTCATGTGAGACATCGATCACGAACCTAGATCAAACCGGGATTGGTATCAACCGTACAATAGGGACCGGAGAAGCAGTGGGTCCGGGCGAAACCCTATGAGAAATGAAAGAAGAAATGACCGGGGACAGAACAACCGAGGACTTATGAGCAAAAATAGCTTCGACAGGCCCATCGGGCCTAAAGAAGCACCGAGGCTATTAGAGTACAATTTCGGCATCAATGCCTCTGCTATCGTGTCTGCCATCGGACACATCAAAGATACCAAATGGCCTCGGCCTTTGCAATCTGATCCAGCCCAAAGGGATCCTAACCTAATATGCAAATATCACGGCACTCATGGTCACAGAACAGAAAATTATCGACAATTAAGGGAAGAGGTATCCCTGCTGTTCAATAACGGACATCTCCAAGAATTCCTCAGTGATCGGGCCAAGAGCCATTTTAGGAACAAGGATTCTAATAAATGAACTGAACTAGAGGAACCTTAACACATCATAAACATGATCATCGGTGGGGTCGACATCCCCCAGGGACCGATGTTGAAGCGCACTAAACTTTCCATCACAAGGGAGAAACGAACTCCAGATTACCTACCGGAAGGAACTTGTTGTTCAACGACAAAGACGCAGAGGGGATCGCACAACCCCACAATGATGCACTGGTAATATCGGTACTCATAAATAAATATCGAGTTAAACGTGTGTTGAGTGATCCAGGTAGCTCGGCCGACATCATCAGATCGAGGGTCGTGGAACAATTCGGCCTACAAGATTAGATCGTACCTGCAGTCCGAGTCCTAAACGGGTTCAATATGGCATGTGAGACCACTAAAGAGGAAATAACATTACCGGTGAACGTCACCAGAACCACTCAGGAAGCCAAACAACAACAACAACCCAGTATAATCCCACTACTGAGGTCTGGGGAGGGTAGTGTGTATGCAGACCTTACCCCTACCCTGGGGTAGAGAGGCTGTTTCCAATAGACCCTCGGCTCCCTCCCTCCAAGAACTCTCCACCTTGCTTTTGGGGTGATTCAAACTCATAACCTCTTGGTTAGAAGTGGAGGGTGCTCACCACTAGAGCAACCCACTCAGGAAGACAAGTTCTATGTAATCGAAAGGGATATGAGATACACCGCTTTGCTCGGAAGGCCATGGATTCACAACATGATAGCAATACCCTCGGCATTACACCAGGTGCTGAAATTCCTGATGCCCGAAGGAATCAAAATAGTTTACAGGGAACAACCGGACGCTAAGGAGATGTCCGCAGTCGATGAGGTGATCTCGGCATCCACACTCTCGGTGTCTAAGAGTCTGAATCAGGTGGTCAAAAATAGGGCCAAATAGCAATCACTGATACTAACCTCGACAAAATCGGAGGAGTGAGGGATAGACGAGGGCAACGACTACGGAGTCCCAGGTCTTTCATAGCCCCCGATGATTCCGATGTTACAAAATCAACGGTCGAGGAACTGGAGCAAGTCGTACTAAGTGAACACTTGCCCGATCGAAAGCTATACCTAGGCACGGGGTTAAACCCCGAGCTTAGGAAAAAACTCATTCAATTTCTTATAGCTAACAAAGATTGTTTTGCTTGGTCCCACCTCTATATGATAGGGATACCGCCGAAAATAACCACTTATAAACTAAGCTTGGATCCGAAGTTCCACACGGTCAAGCAGAAGAGGAGGCCCTAATCCGAGATCAAACATGCTTTCATCAAGGATGAGGTATCTAAACTCCTTAAAATAGGATCCGTTCGGGAAGTTAAATTCTCCAATTGGTTCGCAAACGTAGTGGTAGTTCCTAAGAAAAGGGATAAATTAAGAATGTGTGTAAACTATAAGGATTTCAATAAAGCATGTCCCAAGGACTCCTTCCCTCTGCCCAACATCGATCGCATGATCGATGCCACGGCCGGCCATGAGATCCTTAGTTTTCTCGACACCTACTCCGGGTACAACCAAATACAAATGAACTTGGGTGATCAGGAAAAAACCTCATTTATCACTAAATACGGCACATATTGTTATAACATAATGCCATTCGGGTTAAAAAATACCGGTGCCACTTACCAACACCTAGTAAACCGAATATTCAAAGAACAAATAGGAAAATCAGTGGAGGTTTACATTGACGATATGTTGGTTAAATGCCTGCGAGCAGAGGAACATTTAAAAGACTTACAGGAAACCTTCAACGTATTGAAAAAATACAACATGAAGTTGAACCCTGAGAAATGTGCGTTCGGAGTTGGATCGGGTACATTCCCCGGATTCATGGTATCCAACCGAGGAATCAAGATCAACCCCGATAAGATCAAATCCATCGAAGATATCATGGTCGTAGATAACATAAAGGCCGTTCAAAGGCTAACCGGACGTATAGCCGCTATGGGGCGGTTCATCTCGGGGTCCTTCGATGAGAGTCACCGATTCTTCTCATTATTGAAGAAAAAGAGTAACTTCTTATGGACTCCGGAATGCCAACGGGCCTTGGAAGAGCTCAAGCGATATCTATCGAGCACGTCGTTGCTCCACACGACGAAGATAGATAGACAACTATACCTATACCTGGCGGTCTCGGAGATAGCGATAAGTGGAGTCGTGGTCCGAGAAGAAAAAGGTACGCAATTTCCAATATACTATGTTAGCAGAACTTTAGGTGAGGCCGAAACTAGATACCCTCACCTAGAGAAATTGGCGCTTGCTTTGCTAAGCGCCTCTAGGAAGTTGAAACCGTATTTTCAATGCCACCCTATACGTGTTGTGACTACTTACCCATTGAGAAATATAATGCATAAACTCGAACTCTCGGGACGGTTATCCAAGTGGGCCGTTGAGGTCAGCGGGTACGATATTGAATATCGGCCCCGAACCGTCATTAAATCTCAAATTCTGCCAAATTTTGTGGCCGATTTTATGCCAGTGTTGGTAACCGAAGTCGAAAGAGAGTTATTATTGAACTTGGGGACTTTTTCGGGGATCTGGGCCCTTTTTACAGATGGCGCCTCGAACGCGAAGGGTTCCGGACTTGGCATCGTGTTAAATCCACCAAAGGGAAATGTAGTTAAACAATCTATTAGAACTATAAAATTGACTAACAACGAGGCCGAATATGAGGCGATGATTGCAGGTCTCGAACTAGCCAAAAGCTTGGGGGCAGAGGTGATCGAAGCTAAGTGCGATTCCCTCCTTGTGGTAAACCAAGTTAATGGGACGTTCGAGGTAAGAGAAGAACGAATGCAGAGATACCTGGATAAATTACAGGTAACATTACACCGGTTCAAGGAATGGACTTTACAACACGTGCCTCGTGATCAAAACAACGAGGTCGATGCCCTCGCTAATTTTGGGTCATCGGTAGAAGACAATGAGCTCAATTTAGGGTCAGTCGTAGAACTAATGAGGTCGATAGTCGAAGAGGGCCATGTCAAAATAAACTTAACGAGCCTAACATGGGATTGGAGAAACAAATACATAGAATACCTGAAAATCGAAAAATTGCCCTCGGATCCAAAAGAATCGAGGGCCCTACGTACGAAGGCAACCCGGTTTACTTTGTCCGAGGATGGAACCTTAGTCAGAAGAATGTTCGATGGCCCGATCGCGATATGTTTAGACCGGGAGATACCGAGTACGTTCTAAGGGAAATTCACAAAGGCACATGCGGAAATCATTCAGGTACTGAAGCATTGGTCCGTAAAATAATCAGGGTCGGCTACTACTGGATCGACATGTAAAAAGATGCGAAGGAATTCGTACGAATATGTGATAAGTGTAAAAGGCATGCTCCAATGATTCATCAAGCCGGAAAGTTGCTGCATTCGGTCTTATCACCGTGGCCATTCATGAAATGGGAGATGGACATCGTTGTCCTACTTCCACGAGCACCCGGTGAGGCCCAATTTATTTTATTTATGACTGACTAGTTTTCTAAATGGGTGGAAGCCTAGGCATATGAGAAGGCCAGGGAGAAGAAGGCCATCGATTTTATCTAGGACCATATCATATGTCGGTTCGGAATACCGACCGTGATCATATGCGACAATGGGAAACAGTTCATTAGCAGCAAAGTAAGCAAGTTTCTTGAAGATCATAAGATCAAAAGGATATTATCAACTCCCTACCACCCTAGTGGGAACTGACAAGCAGAATCCAGCAATAAAACCATAATCCAAAACCTCAAAAAGAGGTTGATTGAGGCCAAAGAAAAATGGAAGGAGATCATGCCCGAAGTCCTGTGGGCATATCGTACGACTTCAAAATCTAGTACCGGGGCAACCCCGTTCTCACTGGTTTACGGCGCCGAAGCTCTGATACTGGTCGAAGTCAGAGTACCGAGTCTCAGGTTTTGATATGCTGCCAAAGAAACAAATAATGAGACTTTGAACATGAGTCTTGAACTACTAGACGAAAGGCGTGATGTCGCCCTCGTTCGAATGGAATCCCAGAAACAACGAATCGAGAGATATTACAATCGAAGAGCCAACCTTCGACACTTTAATATCAAAGATTTGGTACTAAGGAAGGTTACGCCGAACACTCGGACTCCGAGCGAAGGAAAACTGGTACCGAACTGGGAGGGTCCGTATCAAATTATCGAGGTCACCGGGAAAGGGTCGTACAAACTCGGAACAATGAACGGTGAACAATTACCGAACAACTGGAATATAACCCACTTGAAGCGATATTACTGCTAAGGTACAACCCCGATCACCTTCTTTTACTCAGCTACATTTTTTACTAACACTTGCAGGTAGCCAACACAATTTGTTTTTTAGGCTTGAAAGCACGCATTGCACTCTTTTTCCCTTGATCTGATTTTGTCCCAAATGGGTTTTCCGGCAACGTTTTTAATGAGGCAATAGTGAAATCGTGCTAACTTAGAATCGAAGTCAACAGTATTCGAGGCATATCTACGACAGACCCCGAACACTGGGGGCATAATCCGGGGGGAATGATTTTTGATTCTTGTGCTCGAACAATCTAAGCTCGGTCAATAAGATTCTCTGTAAAGGCCAAACGGTCGATTGAACCGTGCCCACGTAGATCACCCGAGCCCGGACACAAAATACAAGTTTAACTTTGTATATTACGCACAAAATTGAAAGAAAGTACATGCCTTATGGATAAAAGTTCCTGTCCTTTCAAAGATTTTTCGTTTGGTTCCCCGAAGACATCGAGCCCAAGAGCCACTTCACTCGGGGACTGCCACCTAAGGCATTGCCTAAATTAAAAGGCTACGGCCATTCCGGGATAACGAAACCCGATGGCACAAAGCTTATTTGGCATTGCCCAAACTAAAGGGCTACGATGATTTCGGGATAATGAAACCCGAGGGCACAAAGCTTATTTGGCATTGCCCGAACTAAAAGGTTATGGCCATTCTGGAATATAAAAGCACGAGGGCACAAAGCTTATTTGGCATTGCCCGAACTAAAAGGCTACGACCATTCCGGAATAACGAAACCCGAGGGCACAAGGCTTATTTGGCATTGCCTGAACTAAAAGGCTACAACCATTCCGGGATATAAAAGCCCGAGGGCACGAAGCCTATTTGGTGTTGCCCGAACTAAAGGACTACGACTATTCCAGGATAACGGAACCCGAGGGAACAAAGCTTATTTGGCATTGCCCAAACTAGAAGGATATGGCTATATTATAACGGCTCGAAAACATCCAAAACCCATAACAAAACATACCTTCGGCAAAAATTATAATCTAAGGAATTATAAGTACTTTGGGAAAAAATTTCGGTTATACCGAATTCCTGCAACGCCTTAAGAAAAATCAAAGGCAAGGCCTATTCGAAAACCCCGAACATGACATAACTATTTAATGCTAAGGCATTTTAATCTTTGCAAAACATAAAAAGTAAGGCAAAGGAAAAACTCAAGAATTATCGAAAAACTTATATTATATAATCTTTACAAGGCATAACAAGCCTTGACAAAAAGTACATTACAAAAAAGAAAAATAAAATCAAATAAAGGCACTTAAGCAGCCTGATCCTGGCCGGAGCCCGCCTCGTCACCGGGATTTTCGGGGTCTTCTCCACCCTCACACCGACTTGAGCCCTCAGAATCTTCCTCCTCGGGATAGGCCAACTTCCTTGCCTCGGCTTCGAGCACCTTGGCATTCTCAATCTCAGCCGATAAATCAAAACCCCAAGCATGAACTTCCTCGAGGGCCTCTCTCCGGGATTTCCACTTCATATGCTCAACTATATTTTTCACAAGTTCCTAAGCTGCCTCGGCATCGGCCTTGTACTGGGCCACTATTTCATCAACTTCGGCTTTGACCACAACAACCTCTGACTTGGTCGTTTTAAGCTCCTTGGCCAGACTTTCTCGATCTAAGACAGCCGAACCTAACCGGGATTGGAGCTCCTCAACCTTTTTGGTCTAAACCTCGGCCCTCTCCTTTGCCACTCTAAGCTGGATTTCAGCCAAAGTTAGTTGTGCCCGAGCAACCTCTTTTTCCGAGGCCAGACGATCCATTCTACCTTTCCATTCATCAGTCTCAGCTTTGACAATATCCATTTCAGCTTGGAGTTGGTCAATCCGATCAAGTGTTTGCTGAACCTGCGGATTTTGACCATCAGTCACCGAATCAAATTCATCGTCACTAACCTCAAAAACCTTTACATGCTCGACCAAATCATCATGTTCCTTCCGAGCAACTTCCAGCTCGCCATGAGGGTTCTTAGCCTCCCCTTCGAACTGCTCGCTAAGAAGTTTAAAGGCGTTTCTCTTCTCAGTGAGCTCTTAAACTTTAGCTTCGAGTTGTTTTAGCTCGTCTCGGTACCTTAAAAAGGTCTCGTGATAAAGTATCGATGCCTACAAGCACGAAAAAAATGTCAAGTTATCTATGAAATAACCTAAGTACAAAATTGAAAATCATCTAAATATGAAGATTACCCGGTTCAGTGCATGTTGTGCTTCGTTGAATAAGCAAGGTGAATCCACCTCATTTATCTTGGCCTGGTCATCCTCGTTCACCAAACACTGAAGGTAACTGGACACCCCTACGAGGGCGGAGAGGACTCAGGCATCCTCTATAAGGGAGATAATAATGGATCGCTTCCGATCAGGATTAGCACTTGGGGCAGGGAATCGGTCAACCAATTTCGGGCTCGAGGAAGGCCCACTTGCTTCAGAGGGTTAGCTCTTCCTCGGTATTTCTAAATTGCCAAATTCGATGGCGTCCTCCATGTCCGTTGAATCCACGTCGTCAAAAAAACCGCGGAAGGAGTCGTTCGCTCTATGGGCCCCCTCGATGGGGCGTTCTTTTGTAGCTTGGGCCTCATTGAACATTGACTCTATAAACGAGGGCGACTCGGCAATCTCCATCGGGCCAAGTGCTTCCTGGGGGGCTTTGCCCGCATTTCGGGAAGCTTCAGTTCCTGCCTTTTCCTCGGCCTCCCCGACTTGATGAAGATCGACCTCGCCTCCCTCTGGTTCGGAGACCCCTTGCCCTTCGAGTTGCGGCAACACACTGGCCACCAGAGCGAAGGCTTCTCCTTCCCCCTCGGACTCATCCATCAACCGATATAGTGAGTCCATAGACAGTACTCGAGCACTGGTGCTTTCCTTGGGTTTACACGCCAATCTTTTCCTTGGCTTTTTCTTCTCAGGGCCAGGAGAATTTGGAGCCCGTTTTATTTTCTTCTATTTATCCTGCCCCGAAGCAGGGGGCTCGGTGAAGATATCGTCATCACTAGATGGAGGCCTCATCTCAACATCTTTTGGTAAACCTGCAAAAAAAAAGTAAAGCAAGTCAGAAATCGATAGCGCGAAAGGGAAATCAAATATCACTTGAGAAAAATCTCACCATGGGAACGGGCCTCCCATCGGCTCTTCGAAAGCTCGTGCCACGAACGCTCGGAATATGGCCTCTGTGTTACAATACCCTCGACCCACTCCTTGAGTCGAGGAACTGCATCTGGGATTCGAGCGACAGCTGCACCACCACAAAACACTAATGAGAAGCGAGGGAAAAGAAGAGCAATGAATAAACTTAAAAGTAAGATTATACTTACGTGACATGTTCCACTTCTCAAAAAATGGCATATACTCGACTGGGATCAAATCCGAGGTCTTCACTCGGACGAATCGGCCCAACCAGCCTCGATCCTGATTTTTGTCGATGCTCGAGAATGGGGCCTTACTGGCCCGACGGGCAAGCTTGATTAATCCACCTTTGATAGAGTCGGGGACTATATAAGCGCATGAGATGGTCGATGGTGAAGGGATACCTGTCGATCTGACTTACGAAGAAACAGAGGAGAATTACTATCTTCCAAAAGGAAGGGTGAATTTGACCGAGGGTCACTTCGTACCTCTTACATAAAGCAATAATGACCGGGTTCAAGGGGTCCAGCGTGAAGGGATAAGTGTAAACACTTAAAAACCCTCCGCGTGGGTAGTAATAGCTTCCTCGGTCTTGGGGACCACTACGTGTTTATTAGCCCAGTTGCAATCTTTCTTGACCTCGGAGATGACGTCCTTGGTAATCAAGCAGATATATCTCAAGACCGGTTCACACCGACCCGGTACCGAGGAGGGTTTCTCGATCTTGAAATTAGCACCGGTCGGGCACCCCGCGGTGATGAATAATTTCAGAGAAGGCTCCGGTGTCGGTTCCTCAACAGCAGTAGTATGGGAAATAGTTTCCTCAACATCCGGCCTCGAGGCAGAGTGAGTTTCTTTTTTAGGAACGGATTTTGAAGTCTTCGCCATTTCTTTAAATGGAAGAGATATAAAGAAAAGAAGGTTTGAATGATGAATAATGGATGATTAGCGGATGAAGAATTCTTATGAAAGATCTCAGAAAATCAGAATAAAAGAACTTGGAAGTGTTGAAATCTCTTAGACACGAGAGAAGAAGGTTTGAATGTAAAGTTTGAATGAACAAAGAAATAGGTCTTTATAGTTTTCCAAGCAACGGTTCGCATCTGGGAGTGGCCGACCAGCAACTGACAAGCATTTAAAGCCTTAAAAACTGGACCGACGGGACGTTTCAACTATTCTTATCGCTTATGTCATGATTTATCGAAGTGAGAATCGGGAGCTCATATCGTTTCTCGTTATTTACTCTTCGAAAAACTAGGGGACATTACGTCATGATTTTTGTCGCTTACGTCATGATTTATCGAAGTAAGAATCGGGAGCTCATATCGTTTCTCGTCATTTACTCTCCGAAATATGAGGGGACTATCTATATACGGGTAAAATCAAACTCGGGATTTGACCGAGCATCCAACACGACTATTTGGGATCGAGAGATGGTGATAAAATTCCAGAGATCGGTTCCTGCCTTGCCGAATTAGCCACCAGAACCACCAGACTTGCCTTCGAGTTTACCGAGGTCATAACCGGTCCCGGTTATAACGGTCTTAAGAAAAATATTGCCAGCTTATCCGACAAGGATTCGAAATTCCCGCAACTAACCGGACATTACGGCGGAAATCACAGAATATACCAAAGAAGGGGGACCAACAGTCAACAAATCAATGACTGTTTACCTTTTATAGAACAATAGAATAATACCCTAAAAGTAGGACTCCTCTAATATATAAAGGGGGCCTAGCAATTAATGACAAAAACATTGTAACATACATTCATAAGCAATACATTACTTCTATTTTTTAAGTTCTTATTCTTTGGTGTCTTGGTGTCGATCAAAGTACATTCAGCCCAAGGGTAGCCAACTTTCGTAGGCTGAAATTATTTGATTCGTGTGATTTGCAGTTAATTTATCGTTATTTATTTCAATTATAATCTAATTTATCTCTCAAGTATCAAATTAATCCGCATATCCTTTAAACCACTAACAAATTCAATTGTTGCTAAAAGTCAACCTATGGTCAAACCTTTCACTTTCAAATTGCCAAATTTTGGCAAATCAACGATTTTAGAGGGCGAACAGAACTCAAATCATGACAAGAGATTGTGAGATATGAATGTGATTAATGATCGAAGGTATTGCATGCTATTATCTAGTCCAAAGTTCCATTATATCGAGAAGCTACATATTCAGCATTGAAGCTCTCGAAATATGCACTGCTCACACGGTCTAGTCATTATGTATGAAACTTACAAAATATAAATGAGAAACCCACTATGTGTGAGGTGGAGATAAAAGAATTAGATTCGGGTATATTATATATATCATGTGAGAAAAAACTTTAAAAACAGACAACGTTGGACACAAAAATCTACTACGGTTTGATTTTTGTATTAACAAACCGTTGGTGTTTGATTTTATAAAAGTATGCAATAATTCTTTTTCTTGTTATGAAAATAATTATATTGTGGGTGTTCATTTATTACTCCGCTATAGATAATCTTCCTGAAGAAGATTATCCATTTAGTACTCTGTTGAAGTTTATCTACAAGCAGCTGATGTAGGCAGGTTGCAAGCAGCTCAATGAAATGATTTGCAGCAGCTTCTTATTAAACAAGCAGGTTACAAGCAGCTCATGCAGACAGCTTACAAGCAGCTAAAAAAAAGCCTGCTTCCTGAAAAGCCTCGCAGCTGCTTCCTTTCTTCTATAAATAGAATAGAATTTAGTTCATTATGTACAACAGTTTGAAGTTGAATAAAAATATCAATCTCCCTCTATACTTGTCTTCGGTTTCTTTACTTTATAGTCTTTATTTTATAACACGTTATCAGCACGAGACTCTGCCATTTTGAGCACTTACTTTGAATTTAATTTCTATTTCGTGTTCGTCTCCGATGTAAGGTGACACTTTTATGTCCGTGGTTAGATCTTGTTCATAACGAGCATCATAAGGCAAATTATATCCTTGAGGTGGTGAGTTTTTCTTCTTGGCAGTAGTGATATAGATATCACTTACATCTGGTATGGCCAAATTTGCGTAATTTAATTTGAGCCTTTTGCTTATATTTCAATATCATTATCATCGTTTGCTTGCTTGGTTATATGTTACGTATATAGTACCTATTTTTGGTATTTGTTTTCATCCTAATTATCTTAATAAAGGANGTGTTCGTCTCCGATGTAAGGTGACACTTTTATGTCCGTGGTTAGATCTTGTTCATAACGAGCATCATAAGGCAAATTATATCCT
>AWOL01S0208087.1:0-25227 GCA_000715115.1 Nicotiana otophora
AGCTCAGGCAAGGCAATGTTGAGCTTATCAAACAACTCAGTCAACATGAAACCATAAGGCATAGCAAGCTTAGGCTTGGAAGTGTCTGCAACTCTTGCAAGATGCTGAATCATCGGGCTAGGGAGATTGATAGGTCTACTAGTGTCAAGCAGTTTCATTACAGCCATGTCCAACATCGTAGCTTCATGCCTTCTCTCAGACCTTTGAAAAATGCAGAAATTAACAAAATAAAATAATAGTTTGTGGAAGGGAGTCATATCAATCTTGTACACCTTAGGGGGTGCATCCAGTTCAAAATTTTGAGAGAACTGTTTTGTGACCACAATGCTAGTGTCAACATCATTGTCTAATGGCTGGGCACTTTTTCTTCAAGTAGTTATCAAACTCCAAAGAAGAAATATTCAGAATCATCCCCAGCTCCTCAACATCAAACTCCATTTCAAACCCTCTTTCATTACCTTTGAATACCTTCCCAATAAATTTGAAGTTTACATAGAACTCTATCACAGCAGGAACACATACAGGAGGGAAAGATTTGACAAACATGTGCTTCCATCCTTGTAGCTCAAGTGTTTCAACTGGTTGAGCCATTCCTTTTTCATCAGTGTTTGCAAGAATTTTCCCATTAAGCACTTTTCTATTCCTGAACTCCGTGAGTCTATCAACCACAGCTGACACGGGTAGCAGTTTTTTTAGCTTTGGCCAACTTTCTCTTTTGTGTAGAGGACTTTGCTGGCAAAGCAGACTCATACTCATTTTGTCAATCCAGTGCAACTACAAGTTCCATGATTGAAACTTTCTTTTTTGGCTTCTTGTCACTTCTTGACTCCTTAATGATTTGTCCATCTACAGCCTTTCTTTTACTTCTTGTAAGAGGAGTCTTGGCAGGAGGAGCCACGTCTTTCCTTGTTGGGAATGCTGACTTTGTTGCTTTCACAGGAGTCTTCCTGGGTTTCTTCCCTACCTCAGACAAAGGCAAGTCATCTTCATCACTACTAACATCTTTATCACCAGTGAAAGGAGTTACCAAAGGCCCAGGTTCTTGAGTCCTTTTCTCTTCACCAGTTTCTTCTGAAGGGGCTATGACAGTGTTCCCAATGGTCATAGAGCCTTCAGATTTCTCACTCTTATTCTCATGCTCTTCCTCACTACTCAGAGCTTTAGTAAAAATATCAGCAATTTTATCTTCAGTTTTACAAAAGTTAATTGAGATATTCATTTTTTCAACATTGTCTCTGAGAAAGTGGTGTCTAATGTCAATGTCCTTGGTTCTCTAGTGCTGACATGAATTTTTAGCAATGTTTTTGGCACTGGTGTTATCGCAAAAAATGGGAACACAATCAATAAAAATACCATAGTGCCTTAGCTGTTGTCTTATTCATAGCAACTGAGCATAGCAGGATGTTGTTGCCACATATTCAGCCTCAGCGGTAGATAAGGCCACTGAGTTTTTTTTCTTTGTTCTCCAAGACACTAGAGAAGAACCTAGAAAATGAGTTGTTCTTGAAGTGCTTTTCTTGTCAACGTCAGCATCAGCATAACCAACTAGATCAAAGCTATACCCTCTTGGATACCATATGCAGAGGTCAGGAGTCCCCTTGAGATATCTTAGTATTCTCTTGACAACCTTCAGGTGAGATTCCTTGGGATTTGCCTAAAATCTTGCACACAGTCCTACACTAAATACAATATCAGGCTTGCTTGGTGTGAGGTACAGCAGTGACCCAATCATTCCTCTATATATTTTCTATTCAACATTTTTCCCTTTTTCATTAGAGTCCAGTTTTGTTGCAGCGGCAATGGGAGTGTCAATGGACTTAGAGGAGTCCATGTTGAACTTCTTTAGTAGCTCCTTCATGTATTTTTGTTGATGTATCATGGTTCCAGTAGGTGTTTTCTTGATTTGCAGCCCCAAGAAGAAGTTCAATTCACCCATCATGCTCATTTCAAACTCATTTTCCATCATCTCAGCAAATTCCTTGCACATTTCTTCATTAGTGTCCCCAAAGATAATGACATCCACATACACTTGCATAATTAGAATATTCTTGCCTTTGCTCCTTAGGAATAGAGTGTTGTCCACCTTTCCTCTTACAAAGTTGTTGGTTAAGAGAAAATTTGAGAGTCTTTCATACCAAGCTCTTGGAGCCTGTTTCAGTCCATAAAGAGCTTTATCTAGCTTGAATACATAGTCAGGAAATTCTTCACTTTCAAATCCAGGAGGTTGTTTGACAAACACTTCCTCCTTCAGATAACCATTCAGGAAGGCACTCTTTACATCCATCTGATACAACATGAACTCTATGTGTACGGCAAAGGCTATCAGTATTCTTATAGCTTCCATTCTAGCTACAGGTGCAAACGTTTCATCATAGTGAATGCTCTCCTCTTGATTGTATCCCTTAACTACCAGTCTGGCCTTGTTCCTTGTGATATTTTCTTATTCATCCAGCTTGTTTTTGAACACCCATCTGGTACCTATGACACTTCTGTTCCTGGGTCTTTGTACCAAGTGCTAGACCTTGCTTCTTTCAAACTGATTTAGCCCATCTTGCATGGCTATAGTTCAGTCTGGATCCTTTAGGGCTTCCTTGATGGTCTTAGGTTCAACCTGTTAGAGAAATGTTGTGAGTGCACATAGATTTCTCAGAGAAGACCTGGTTTGCACTCATGTATTTGGATCAGAGATGATGTTCTTAAGAGGATGTGAACTTTGATGCTTCCATGGTCTGATCTGTATACCCAGAGAAGATTCACACAAGAAGTGACCAAAGAACAAGTTCAGTAGGTGTGGCTTCATCAATCTGGTTAGCCGTCACAGTAGTTCTTTCTTCTTCTTGTTCCTCATGATCACTGTCAATTTCCTTGTGGTCTTAGGATCCATCTTCATATTGAGGTTTAGATTCCTTTGTAACTCCATCATAAGTGAGTCTTATGTCATAATAGTCCTCTTGTAGACCTTTCTTAGCCAAATTGTTTGCTATACACATAGTTCTTTTATTAAAAACTTAATAGGCCTTACTAAGTGGAGATTAACCCAAGAAAATTCCCTCGTCACTTCTGTCATCAAACTTACCTAGAGTCTTTTTTCCATTATTATGCACAAAACATCTGCACCCCAATGCTCTCATGTGAGTGATGTTGGGTTTTCTTTCTCGAAGTAACTCATAGGGAGTTTTCTCAAGAATGGGTCTGACCATGCATCTATTCACCAGGTAACATGCAGTATTGACTGCCTCAGCCCAGAATCTCTTATGCAGTCCACTGGCAATCAACATGATCCTCCACATGTGTTCAAGGGATGTATTTTTTCTTTCTACAACCCCATTTTGTTGTGGAGTTCTAGGAGCAGAGAAATTATGGTCAATACCATGTGAGTTACAGAATTCAAGGATTTTGGAACTTTCAAACTCAGTTCCATGGTCTATTCTTATAATTAATACATTGCATCCCAGTTTTTGTTGAATCACTCTGACAAATACACAGAAAACATCAAAGGTTTCATCTTTAGACCCCAAAAATAGAGTCCATGTATACCTGGGGAAGTCATCTACAATCACCAAAACATACTTCTTACCTCCTCTGCTCCTCACTCTCATTGGTCCACATAGGTCCATGTGAAGGAGTTCGAGAGGTTTAGAGGTACTGACAACCTTTTTAGATTTAAAAGGTAACCTTACATGTTTCCTTCTAACACAGACATCACACACCTTATCTGAGGAGAACTCAACTTTTGGTAGACCAAGGATTAAGCCCTTTATTTCCAGCTTATTGAGTTGAGAGAGGCTGGCATGACCCAGTCTTCTATGCCATAGTAGTGGATGATCTTCCACTACGCTTAAGCATGTTTGCTCACTCTGGGGAAGTGACATAATTAATATCTTGTAAACATTGTTATGTCCCTTACCTTTTAACACAACTTCATCAGTATCAAGCTTAGTGACAGTGCAGATTTTGGACTTCATATCCTTTGTCATACATTTGAGAGATGCTAAGAAGATTGTGTTTAAGGCCTACCACATAATATACATCTTCTATAGCATGAGAGAGTGACTTACCAACCATGTCAGTACCTGTTATCTGGCTTTTTTTCCTATTTCCTAATAACAAATTCCCTCCTTGGAAAGCTGTCAGTAAGAGGAAGTTTTTCTTTTCTCTAGTCATACGTCTTGAGCATCCACTATCTAGATACCAGTCTTGATTGTTTCCTCTCACTTTAGTCTGCACCAGAAATCACAAGTTAGTTTTGGGAACCCAGACAAGCTTGGATCCCTTTTTTTTTTTGAAAAATAATGAATCGGATCTCTTCTTGCCCAGAAGGGGAGAGGATTAGAAGCTATTTTCTTATTCACCTTAATCTATTAAGTATGGACAATAGGCTTGGCTTTTGGCTCCTCTTCCTTCTTCATATTTTTAGTAATACCAAAAGTGTTTTTAACTGGACACGAATTAAGGCAAGACAAGTATCTCTAAAGTGTCCTGCATTTTCACAATGAGTGCGCATTTTATTATCAGAAATTCTTACATTCACGAACGCGAAGGCTTACAAGCTTGGTGCCCCACCTGCCTCATCCTTTTACGCAAATGCGATAAACCCCTTGCGATCATGATGAACAAACTCCCTATACCTTCGCAAACGCGTGGCCATCTTCGCAACGCGGAGAACAAACATCACTTGCCTCCCAGATACCCTTCGCGAATGCAAGTCCTCTCTCGCAAAAGCGAACAAGGAAACCAGACATCATATTTTCTGTAGTTCCACAAGGCCAAATTCAATCCGTAATCAATCTGAATGTCACTAGACCACGAGCTCAATTAAATATACCAACAAGTCCTGAATCATCCTACGAACGCGCTCGAAGCGTCAAATCACATCAAACAACACTAAAATCACGAATCGTGCATCGATTCAAGTCTAATGAACTTCTAACTTTCAAAACTAAAACCGAAACATACCGAACCAACTCTGATTAACCTCAAAATTTGCACACAAGTCAAAAATGACACAGCGGACCTATTCCAACTTCCGAAACCAAAATTCGAGCCCGGTAACCACAAAGTCAACTCTCGATCAAACTTCTCAACTCTCCAAACTTCTATTTTTTTTAACTTTCGCCAATTCAAACCAAAATCATCTACGGACCTCCAAATCAATATTCGGACATACTCCTAAGTCCAAAATCACCATACAGGGCTATCGGAACCATCAAAACTTCATTCTAGAGTCATTTACATATAAGTCAACATCCGGTCAACTCTTTCAACTTAGACTTCCAACTTTGGGACTAAGTGTCCCAATTCATTCCGAAACATCCCTGGAACCAAACCAACCACATCGGCAAGTTCCATAACAACAAACAAACACAGAATAGGCAATAAATGGAGGAATGAGGCTACAACACTCAAAACGACCGGCCGAGTCGTTACATCCTCCCCCTCTTAAGTAAACGTTCGTCCTCGAATGGGTCTAGAATCATACCTGGAGTCTCAAATAGGCGTGGATATCTACTCCACATCTCCTGCTCGTTCTCCCAAGTAGCCTCCACGACTTGTTGTCCTCTCTACTGCACCTTCACTCAAGCTATGTTCTTTGACCTCAGCTTTCGAACCTGCAGATCCAAAATGGCTTCCGGCTCCACATCATAAGTTAAATCACTATCTAACTGAACCGTCCTGAAGTCCAAAACATGAGACGGATCGCTTAAATACTTTTGGAGCATGAAAACATGAAACACTGAATGAACACTCGATAGACTAGGTGGCAATGCAAGCTTGTAAGCCCAAATATCCATTGTGAAGCTAAATGCTTCATGTACAATTCAAGTAGATTAAAACTTTCTTTCGACTTTATGCACTAACCTTAGATATAACAATACGATCTTATTATATGATTTTGTTTTTATAATATGAGCGATGCGTAATAAAGGATTAGTGCTTTTGAAAAATGATTCAATTACCACCAATATGCAAAAGTGAGCTTGTTAAAGACAGAACAAATGAGGATTTGCTTATTCGGGCAGTGGAGGACGACTTTCCATAAGTATATTTTTCTAAAAGGCCGTTCTAGGATACAAGTTTCATGACGAATGTGAGAATAATGATTAAGCCAAAAAGCCATAGAACTTGCCGAGAACTCTTCCCTACAAATCCATCTTATTTCCAAGAAATTATAATCGAAATTTCATGGCACTGTCATGTTGAAGATAATATTTTTGATTTGAGAAGATATCATGTTGTAAGGAATCCCAATTTTGGTTATCCGTGATTTAGTAAGGAAAAGCTAATGATGAGTGACGATGCTCTACGAGAATGTCAACTTTAAGTGGAAAACCAACAGTGTTGTGGAAGGTTTGGTTGATATGATGACATCGAATATGTATGTACAAGACTCTAAGAACTTTAACCTTCCAATTTCTCCCTCCCATCATAGTGGAAAACGAATGCTTTGAATAAAATAAAGTTCTTCCTGTGTCTACTCTTCAATAACAAATTACCTATAGCGGAAAACTTATTCAATCGAAACATTCTTCGATTAAACACATGTACTTCATGCCCAAACACTACTGAAACAATTGACCACTTATTCATAACATGCCCAAAAGCAAAAGTCTTATGGGATCAATTCAACATACATATCCCTCCAAACCAATTGGAACCTACAATCCTCACTCTCTGTACCAGCCCAACTCAATGGACTGTTACTAATAATAAAAATGCCCCATTATCCATCTAAACTCCTATTATTCTATGGTCTATCTGAAAAAATAGAAACCAAATCCTTTTCCGGAACTCTACTGCTCAACTAACACATACAGACATAACTTTTCAAGCTATGGAGTACCTCCACTTAGTTCATAATCACCACACAAAAAATTCTAATCAAAAGAAATCAATTCAATGGCAACCACCTCCAAATGGGTTCTTCAAACTAAATACGGACGGCACTTATAATGAAAATAGTAACGCATGAGGGGGTGGTGGAGTTAATCGAAACCACAATGGTGATTGGATCATTGGCTATGCAAATTACAACTACGCACACTCTGCCATTCATATGAAAATTCTGGCATTTTACAATGGTCTAAGGCTGGCACTCAGTAACAACTTAGTTCCCCTTATTGTGGAAACTGATTCACAGGTAATGATTCAACTATTATCGTCTAATAATCTAGCTTTCTCACACATGTTAATGGATTGCAGGCAACTAATAGAGAAGCTGGGCAGCCCACAAATGTGCCACATCTTTAGGGAAGCAAATGTTGCAGCTGATAAACTGGTATGTTATGGGAAAGGCAGAGATCCAGCCATGGGAAACAACGTTTTGATTTTTGTATACCCATTATCCTTAATGAACTAAAGGAAGACCTATCACTAGTAGAAATCCGGTAAAAACCGACCAAAACAATTTACCAACTTTGGCCGGTAATGGCCAATAACCGTCCAAAACGCGACCATTTACGTGTGGACGGTATTTTAGGGGTCGGAAAGGCATACCGACCAAAGTTGGTCGGAAATTACCTATCAACTTTGGTCGGTCAATTAAATTCAAAAAAGATATTGCAAAAGAAAACTGACCAAAGTTGGTCGGTATTTTAATTATGTAATCAAAAGATTCACCATCTGGGAATCGAACCGAGGTCTGTACTGTGGCAGGATACTATTCTACCACTAGACCATTGGTGCATTTTGTTTTAAGACTGTCTTTTATTTGATTTATACTCTTTAATTGTATTTTCGTACAAAAATAACCGACCAAAGTTGGTCGGTTTTATTAAAAAATAAAATTACAGACCAAAGTTGGTCGGTTTTTTAAAATGACCGGCCGAATTAACCGACCAATTTTTGTCGGTTTTTTAATATTAATTTTTATTTATTTTAATTGAAAAACCGACCAAAGTTGGTCGGTTTCTTGAAAATAAATTTCGCAGGACTCAAAAATAGTTTCCCGCATTTTTGCGCCAAAGAAAACCCACCAAAGTTGGTCGGTAAAATATTTTGAAAAACCGACCAACCTTGGTCGGTTTTTTGACCGACCAAAGTTGGTCGGTCGACCTTGATCGATTTTTGCCGAATTTCTAGTAGTGTATATGGAACTGGGACTATACATTCGGTTACCATCATGTAATAACTTCCGTTTGTGCTATTTAATAAAAGCTTCCTTCATTAGCAAAAACAAAAATTGAACTTACACAAATTTGCTCTTTTAAGCGTATTGTCGCTTAATCGCAAACTTATAAAACACACTGTTGATCAATGTTGTGAAATTATCAATTTTTCATCATAAAATCTTTTTTGTTTAAATCATATAAATTCTCTATGATTGTGCTCTTTCTAATATGCATAATCATATTTAGGGAGGGTAGTGTGTACGCAGACCTTACCCCTATCCTGGGGTAGAGAGGCTGTTTCCAATAGACCCTCGGCATCCTTCCCTCAAAGAACTCCCCACCTTGCTCTTGGGGTGACTCGAACTCACAACCTCTTGGTTGAAAGTGGAGGGTGCTTACCATCAGAGCAACCCACCTTGTCACCGAAGCACCTAAATAATATATATATATATATATATATATATAAATGTAGAACAATGAGAAAGAAGCCCCTCCCATATGGTTCTAGATGACATATGCTAAATATTTCCCATTGATTATAAAAAAAGAGTAGAAAATACATTTTTCACAAATAGATAATTGACAGGTTTGTCGTGTTGAATATTGTATCTTATTCTCACTGTGCCTTCAAATTTAGCCTTAATTGTCTTGATAGAATTTTCTTAATTCCAACTTTTCTGAACGAAACTCAAAATGGTTGAACAAATTTGAAAGAAAGGACGTCCCCGATTAAAATAATCAGAAATGTGAATAGTCCACCGAATAATACAGTTTCTAGCAACTTTAAATAGTTGTTAACTTAAAAGTGATAATTCTAATTCAACAATCTCCTTGTCTAAAATACTCAAACAGAAATTTTCAATAACTGGACTCGAGAAACTTTATTGCTGCCATCCCAACTTCATCAAAGCCAAAGAGTTTAGTCTTAAAAACTTAATCAAAATTGATATTGTCCTTGACCTTGATTGAAGCTATCCGATGAACACAAATCTCCCGAAAGGATTGAAATATAGTATACAAAATTTTCAAGATCTGTTACCTAAGATAAGCCACTACTGTACACTTCAAAGTGGGTTAAAAGAAGAATAAAAAGGAGTATCGGCAAACCCACAGGGTGTGTTTGTTATGGATGAACATATTTTCTGTATCGGCAAACCCACAGGGTGTGTTTGTTATGGATGAACATATTTTCTGGAAAATATGTTTTTTATTTTCTCATGTTTGGTTGGTTAAATATTTGAAAAAAATATTTTACCTATGAACTTACTTTTTTCCAATTTAAAAATATATTTTTCCTACCACGAGAAGTGAAAATATCACTAACTATGGTATGCTTGAAAAAACGTTCACAAAGTTTCATGTCTCCAACGTGGTCCTACAACAGCAATATCGAGAGAAATGTTACAAGAAGTATTGAGTTGATTTCTCTTCTCCGTACAGCGTGTTAAGTATTGGAAAATTTGTTGAGTATTGACATTTTGATGATTAACTGTAACGACCCGATCGGTCGTTTTGAGTGTTGTAGCTGTATTCCCCCATTTATTGCTTATTCTGTATTTGTTTGTTGTTATTTAACTTGCCGGAGGGTTGGTTTGGTTCCTGGGATGTTTCAAAATGAATTGGGGCACTTAGTCCCAAGGTTGGAAGTCTAAGTTGAAAGAGTTTATCGGATGTTGACTTATATGTAAATGGTTCCGGAATAGAGTTTTGATGGTTCCGATAGCTCAGTATGGTAATTTTGGACTTAGGAGTGTGTCTGGATATTGATTTAGAGGTCTGTAAATGATTTTAGCTTGAATTGGTGAAAGTTGGAAAAATAGAAGTTTGGAGAGTTGAGAAGTTTGATGGAGAGTTGACTTTATGGTTACCGGGCTCGAATTTTGGTTCCGAAAGTTGAAATAGGTCTGTTGTGTCATTTTTGACTTGTGTGCAAAATTTGAGGTTAATCGGAGTTGGTTTGGTATGTTTCGCCATTAGTTTTGGAAGTTAGAAGTTCAAAAGTTCATTAGGCTTGAATCGATACGTGATTCGTGGTTTTAGTATTGCTTGATATGATTTGACACTTCGAGCGAGTTCTTATGATGTTTTAGGACTTGTTGGTATGTTTGGTTGAGGTCCTGGGGGCCTCGGGTGAGATTCGGATTGAATTTGGCCTTGTTGAACTGCAAAAAATTTGATGTCTGATTTCCTTGTTCGCGTTCGCGAAGGTTATCTGGGAGGCAGATGATGTCCTAAAGGTATAGGGAGTTTATTCATCGCGAACGCGAGAGGTTTATCGCGTTCTCATAAAAGGATGAGGCAGGTGGGGCACCAAGCTAGTAAGCCTTCGCGTTCGCGAATGTGGGGTCGCGTTCGCGTAGGCCTTGGTCCAGTGTTCATCGCGTTCGCGTGGGGCTCTCCCGTTCGCATAAGAGGAATTTTGGCAGCTAATTATTTTGTGATTCGCGAACGCGAGGCACTTTCCTTGTTCGCAAAGAACGGCTTCTCGGCAGCAGTCACTAAATTTCAAAATCGAAGGTTTGAACCCATTCTTCATATTTTTAGCTAGAGACCTCGGATTTGGGAGATTCTTGAAGGGATTTTCAAGGAGTTGGTTGGGGTAAGTGATTCTAACTCAGATTGGATTGTTATACATGAATGTATCATTGTTTTTATCATTTAATTAGTATTTTGGGTTGAAAAAATTGGGAAAAATTATAGAAACTTCATAGGCTTTAATTGGAGGATTTGAAGGTCGAGTTGTGATCGAAAATTGAGTAATTTTGGTATAATTTGACTCGTGGTTGAATGGGTATTCGAATTTTGTTAATTTTGTCGGATTCCGAGGGGCGAGCCCGAGGTTGAGTTTTGAGTTGACTTTCTAGCTTTTATTAAAACACTTAGCTTTATCATGTGAAATTGATTCATATAGCTTGTGTGATTGTGTCGAGTTGTTTGTGGCTAGATTCGAGTCGTTCGGAGGCCGATTCGCGAGGCAAGGGCTTGTTGGAGTAGAGATTTGTACGGTTTGAGGTAAATAACACTTCTAAACTTGGTTATGAGGATATGAATCCCTGAAATACGTGTTATGTGGTTGGTGTTGAGGTGATGCACATACTAGGTGACGGGTGTGTGGGCGTTCACCGTGATAATTGTGACCCGGTCAATTCTATGGTATTGTGTAGTCATCAAACCTTGTTTCTATTCATGTGATCCCTATGTGTTAGCGTAATTGAGCTACAATCCATGTTAGAAATCATGTTTAGGCTATATGCTTATCCTGTTGAAACTCACTAGGGTCATTTCTGCGGTTGAATTATTTGCTTAAACGACAATTTTGTACTCAGTAACATTCATCATTTGCATATCGTATCTCTGTTTCTGTTATTATTTCTTATTGTATCATATATCATTGTTTGAGTGGATTGGCATGAGATTTGTGAGCCCGAGAGACGGGAGAGATTGATGACTGAGTTGGGGCCTGAGAGTTGTATTGTGAGAGAGATTTGTAGATCGGGTTGTATGCCGCAGCAGGCCCCATGGGCTTTATATATTATTATGGGATCGGGCTGCAAGCCGTAGCAAGCCATATTGGCTTTATATTAGCGCTTGGGCAGGATTCGCCCCTCAGGGGTCTGACATACCAGCAGTGAGTGCAGGTACCATACCATGCTGAGTGACTGAGTGTGGTGAGTGAGAGTTGAGGCAGTTAGATTGAGTACTCTGAGAGTGGGTGTACGTAAGGCTATCATTGTGATGCATTACATGTGACATGCACATTGGACATGTAGATATAGAGATGCAACATTCCTCATATCAGTCATACTTGGTATATTTCATCTGTGTTGAGCTTTAACTGTTAAACTTGTAAACATGTCTACATTCTTGTACTGTGTACCATCTAGTTATGAGTTTCTCTGAGATGTTACTGTCATATTTCCTGTTATATTTGTACTATTGAAATTTGGATTGAGACTGTACCTTTTTGAGCAAGTCTTGTTACTTATTGAGTACATTGTATCGGTTGTACTCATACTACATTCTTCACTTTGTGTGTAGGTCCAGGTACTTCTGGGTACGGCGGCTGCTAGCTTTGGAGCTTTATTTATCGGAGATTATCGAGGTAGCTGCCTTGGTGCCTGCAGACCTTGACTCTTCTTTTTTCAGTTATTTGTACTGTTCTATCTTTCTAGACCGTATTTTAGTATTCAGACTATGTTGTCATTTAAATGCTCATGTAATTAGTGACACCCGAATTTTGGGGGATTTTGTATTGAGTCGCGGTCTTTTTCTTATCAGTTGATTATGAGATTTATACTATTTAAACTTATTTCATTATATTTTAGTCAAAGATGTGTGGTTATTGGTGAGTTGTCGGCTTGCTTAGTATTACGATAGCCGCCATCATGACGTGTGAGATTTTGGTTCGTGACAAATTGGTATCAGAGCCTAGGTTACATAGGTCTCAGGAGTCATGAACAGATTTAATCTAGTCTTGCGGATTGGTACGGATACGTCTATACTTATCTTCGAGAGGTTGCCTTACCATTAAAAAAACTTCACTTTCTTGTATTCTTGTCCTGCGAATTAGTTGATTCTGGAGACTAAACTTTTGTTATTCTATTCTCTCACATATGGTAAGGACACGTGCGATCGAATCACGGGGATGACTACTAGTACCACCAGCTAGGGCCACGAGAGACCGGGGTCGCGACAGAGGTCGAGGTGCAGCTAGTGCAGCATCTGTAGACACACCAATTGCTCCAGCTCAGGAGCAGATCCCAAACGTAGTTGACCCAGTGGGACCAGCACAGGCACCAGCTGTGCCCATTGTGATTCCAAGCCTTCAAGATGCTCGGGCCCAGATATTAACTATTTGCATTAGACTTGCTCAAGCGGTTTTAGTTCCGGCCGCACCAGCCACTTCTCAGGCCGGAGGAGGTGCTTAGACTCCTGCCGCCCATACTCTAGAGCAGGTGGTACAGGGATTTCAGACACCAGGGATACTACCAACCCAGCTAGTTGTAGTTGCTCAGGCCTAGGTGGGTCCCACTATGAGTGGCGAGGAGCAGAAGAGACTAGAGAAGTTTGGGAGGCTCAAGCCTCCATTATTCAGTAGGGCTGAGTCAGAGGATGCTCGGGACTTTTTGGATAGGTGCCAGCGGATTCTTCACACAGTGAGTATTTTGGAGACTAGTAGGGTCTCATTTACTACTTTTCAGTTGAGGGGGTAGCCTCCAGATGATGGGAGGCCTAGGAGCGGAGCATGCCAGCCAGTGTTGCACCACTTTCATGGCATGAGTTCTCTGTTCTCTTCTTGGAGAAGCTTGTGCCAACGACCCGCAGGGAGGAGTTGTGTAGCCAGTTTGAGCAGCTACGCCAGGAGGGTATGTTTGTGACCCTGTATGAGATGAGATTTTCAGAGTTGGCTCGTCACGCGATCTGATTGATTCCCACAGAGAGGGAGATGCGTAGGAGGTTCATTGATGGCCTTAACTATGAATTGCGTTTTGTTATGACTCGCGAGATTGTGTCAGGTGTTATGTTCGATTGCTCGGTGGCTAGAGCAGGTCCGTAGTCAGGAGCGTGAGGAGACGGAGGCCAAGAGGCCTCATGGTTTGGGTGGTTTTAGTGGTATTTCTTATAGTGGTCAGTCCTACCACAACAAGGGTCGTCCTTATAGGCCCACTCAAATGTCTCGTCCGGTTCATCGTGTTGCATCAGCTAGCCATGGTTCATACAGTGCATGTTCTCTCAGTGCCCTCCCAGCTCAGAGTTCATCTCGTGCTCCATCAGTTCAGGGTTCATCTGTACCAGGTTCTTCCAATGGCTATTCTAGTTCTTGGGGTCCGATTCAGTGTCCACCACCATTGACGGATCAGAGTTGCTATGAGTGTGGGGAGTTTGGGCATATGAGGAGATATTTTCCCAGTCTCTTGGGAGGTCCAGTTCAGCAGAGGACTCAGGTATTTAAAGGTCTCCCTAAAGGGAGAGGCTGATCAGGTGGCGGTCAGGCTCGGTTTTATGCTATCCATGCGAGGCGAGAGGTCGTTGCTTCAGACGCAGTGATCACATGTATTGTTTCAGTATGCCACAGAAATGCTTCCATATTATTTGACACTGGTTCTATTTATTTATATGTATCATCCTATTTTACTCGTTATTTGGATATGTCTCGTGAGTCCTTAGTTTGACCTGTTCATGTATCTATACCAGTAGGCGATACTATTATTGTGGGTCGTGTGTATTGGTCGTGTGTGGTGACCATTAGAGGGTTGGACACTAGAGCTGACTCTTATTTCTTAGTATGGTTGATTTTGATGTGATTTTGGGTATGGATTGGTTGTCCCCATGTCATGCTATTCTGGATTGTCACGCTAAGACCATGACGTTAGCGATGCCGGAGTTTCCGAGGATCGAGTGGAGTGGTTCTCTAGATTATGTTCCTAGCAGGGTAATTTCTTATCTAAAGGCTCAACGGATAGTTGGTAAGGGATGTTTGTCCTATTTGGCCTTTGTGAGGGATGTTGGTTCTGAGACTCCTACTATTGATTCTGTTCCGGTAGTGCGAGACTTTCTAGATGTGTTTCTTGCAGACCTGTCGGGCATGCCACCCGACATGGATATTGATTTTGGTATTGATGTCGAGCACTCAGCCCATTTCTACTCCTTTGTATCGTATGGCACCAACAGAGTTGAAGGAATTGAAAGAGCAGTTTTAGAAACTTCTTGATTAGGGGTTCATTAGGCCTAGTGTGTCGCCTTGGGATGTGCCGGTTCTGTTTGTGAAGAACAAGGATGGTACAATGCAGATGTGCATCGACTATAGGCATTTGAACAAAGTTACGATCAATAACAAGTATCCTTTACCGCGCATTGATGATTTAATTGACCAACTTCAAGGAGCTAGAGTGTTCTCTAAAATTGATTTGAGGTCTGGGTATCACCAATTAAAGATTCAGGACTTGGATATTCTGAAGACGACATTCAGGACCCACTATGGTCAATAAGAGTTCCTTGTGATGTCTTTTGGGCAGATGAATGCCCCAGCAGCATTCATGCATCTGATGAATTGTGTATTCCAACCATATCTTGAGTCATTTGTCATAGTATTTATTAATGATATCCTGGTCTACTCACGAAGCCAAGAGGAGTATGCACAACATTTGAGGATTGTACTATAGAGGTTGAGGGAGGAGAAACTTTATGCCAAGTTCTCCAAGTGTGAGTTTTGGCTCCGTTCGGTGGTGTTCTTGGGGAACGTGGTGTTTAGTAGGAGGATTAAGGTGGATCCAAAGAAGACATAGGTGGTTCAGAGTTGGCCCAGACCGTCTTCAGTTGCAGATATTTGGACGGCTTGGCCGGATATTATCGTCGCTTCGTGGAGGGTTTCTCGTACATTGCAACGCCTTTGACCAGGTTGACCCAGAAGGGTGTGTCATTCAAGTGTTTGGATGAGTGTGAGGAAAGCTTTCAGAAGTTCAAGACTATCTTAACCACACCTCTAGTTCTAAATTTGCCTTCGGCATCGGGTTCTTATACAGTGTATTGTGATACTTATTAGATTGGTATTGGGTGTGTATTGATGCAGGTGGGTAGACTGATTGATTATGCTTCACGCTAGTTGAAGCCTCATGAGAAGAACTACCATGTTCATAATTTAGAGTTGGCAGCCATCGTTCATGCATTGAAGATTTAGAGGCATTATCTCTACGGTATGTCTTATGAGGTATTTACGGATCATTGGAGTCTCCAGCACTTGTTCAAGCAAAAAGATCTAAATTTGAGGCAGCGAAGATGGTTGGAGCTGCTAAAGGACTATGATATCACCATTTTGTATCATCCCGGGAAGACCAATGTGGTGGCCGATGCCTTGAGTAGAAAGGCGGTGAGTATGGGTTGCCTTTCATATATTCTAGTTGGTGAGAGACCGCTAGCATCATATGTTCAGGCCTTGGCCAATCAGTTTGGGAGGTTAGATGTTTAGGATCATAGTCGGGTTCTAGCTTACGTGGTTTCTTGGTCTTCCTTATTTGATCGCATCAAAGAGCGTTAGTATGATGACCTCCATTTTCTTGTCCTCAATGACACGGTGATGCTAAGGAGGTTACTATTGAGGATGATGGGGTGTTGCGGATGCAAGGTCGGATTTGTGTGCCCAATGTGGATGAGTTACGTGAGTTGATTCTTGAGGAGGCCCACAATTCGCGGTACTTCATCATCCGGGTGATGCAAAGATATATCAGGACTTGAGGCACCACTATTGATGGAGGAGGATGAAGAAAGATATAATGGGGTTTGTAGCTCGGTGCCTAAATTGTCAGCAGGTTAAGTACGAGCATCAGAGGTCGGGCAGTTTGCTTAAGAGGCTTGAGATTCCAGAGTGGAAATGGGAGCGTATCACCGTAGACTTCATAATTGGGCTCCCATGGACTTCGAGGAAGTTTGATACTATTTGGGTGATTGTGGATCGGTTGACTAATTTCGCGCATTTCATTCCAGTTGGGACTACCTATTCTTCGGAGCGATTAGCTGAGATCTATATCCACGATATTGTTCACCTTCACGGTGTGCTGGTGTCCATCATTTCAGATCCGGCCACACAGTTTACATCGCAGTTTTGGAGAGTAGTGTAACGAGGTTTAGGCGCACTGGTTGAGTTGATTACATCATTCCACCCTCAGACAGACGGACAGTCCGAGCGCACTATTCAGATATTGGAGGATATGCTACGTGCTTGTGTCATGGATTTCGGGGCCTCTTGGGATCAGTTTCTGCTGCTTGCAGTATTTGCCTACAACAACAGCTTCCAAACAACTATTCAGATGGCTCCGTATGAAGTTTTATATAGGAGTCAGTGTCAGTCTCCAATTGGTTGGTTTGGGACGGGTGAGGCTAGGCTATTGGGTACTGACTTGGTTCAGGGTGCTTTGGACAAGGTTAAGTTTATTCAGGATCGGTTTCGCACGGCGCAGTCTAGACATAAGAGCTATGCCGATCGGATGGTTTGTGATGTTGCTTACATTGTGGGAGAGAAGGTACTGCTCAGGGTTTCACCCATGAAGGGTGTTATGAGCTTCGGGAAGAAGAGCAAGCTAAGCCCTCGGTACATTGGGCCTTTTGAGGTGCTTGAGATGATTGGAAAGGTGGTGTCGGAGTTAAGGGTTAGGGTTGGGCCAAGGATAAGGGACATGGCCGTAGTTTCAAAATGGGATCGAGGTCTATGATTCGAAATCCAGGGTCGAGGGCGGTGTTACCCGGCCCTTAGTGGCGGGCTGGAAGAAAAATGGGGAGTTTGTGGGTTGGAGTGGATGCCAGGTACAAGTGTTGGGGTAGGGGCAGACAAGGACGAGGGAGGTGGGTTAGAGGATGCTGGGTGTGAGAGATGGGGAAGGTAGCACTGTGGCAGAGGAGGTGAGTGCCTAAATGGGGGTGTGCCGATGCTAGGGGGTTTTCCAATGCCAAGGGTGGGCAAGTGGTGGGTCGGGGTTAGAGAGGGTAGATTGGGAGATGGGGGAATTGAAAGAGAGTTTTGAAAAATATTTTTCATCTTCTAAGTAGGGAAGTCATTTTTCTTAAATTGAAAAAAAATGAGTTCATATGAAAAATATTTTTCCAAAAAAATATAAGCCAACCAAATATAAAAATAAAATTGAAAAATATTGCCCTTCATACCAAAACGCGCAGATTCTGTAAAGCAACATACTTACTATGTTACCTTCAAGTAACATAATATATAATAGTTATGTGTAATATGTAAATCATTTTACATGACTAACCTTGATAGGTCTTATCAAGATTCCTACTCCATATTTAGGATAAAAATTTAGTTATATTTGACATTTAAATATTTGATTATGTAAATGTCGTTTATAATGTCAATAGATAAGTTTAAAATATAGGGCAACTTATTTTATGTGTAAAATATAGGACAAGTTACACATTTGGCTTATTGGCCAAAAATAATTATATTTGTGCCAAATATACAAAATATAACATTAATTATCTATAAAACATATATTATATATATATATATATACATTAATATACAAATAATATACAACCGACGATTATTGTTTGGAGTGTTATATAGTTTTTCCTAAAAATATATATGCAACAAAAAGACTGCAAGAGCCACGACTCCAAATTATTTTTTAAGAATTATGTCTACTCAGCCCTGGCATTGTGTTTACTAAGTCACACATTCAGTTGAGGTCTTTTAAATTCATTGCTTCTCTGTTATTTGTGGCTTACATTGTTTTTTCTTGTATTTTTAGGAATCCCGTAATCCCTATAGGTTTGGAAAAATCATTGTTCAAATGGATTTTGGAAAGAAAAACGTATTATCCTTGTTGGATTGGGAAACCTTTATCTTATTGGTTTGAGACTATTTGGGATCTATATATAGGGGTTGTAGTTGAGAATTTTACAGGTTGTATTGTACTTTTCTTCTTATTTATAGTGGAAAACTCTACCTGCTTCTGCCTTGAGGATTAGGCTTAACCGAACCTCATAAAATCCTTGTGTTAATTTGTTCTCTTCTTTATTTGCTTTATATAATTGTGTGCTAGTAAACCTACGATCTTATGCAATGATTGATATTAGAGTGAGATTCTGGTTTCTATATATAATCAAAGGTTAAGATATCTTCATCATCTTCAACAAAGTATGAAGTAGAGAAATTCGATGGGGATTCTAGTTTCAATCTATAGAAGACTAGGATGAAATCGTCCTTGGTATTATAAGGGTTATAGAAGGCAATTGATGAGGATTTTCTTGAAAATATGGAAGAGACAAAGAAGGAAGACCTGAAGGAGAGGGATTTGAGTGCGATCTTCATGAGTGTTACAAACATCGTTCTTCGAAAAATTACTGAAGAAACTTCTACAGCGGCGGTATGGAAGAAGATGGAAGATCTATTATAAAAGAAATTACTAACAAATTGCCTCTACTAGAAAAATAGGTTATACAATCTCCGTATGAACGAAGGTGCACCTGTTAAAACTCACTTAATGAGTTTAATTCAATTATAATGGACTTGAAGAATACGGATATGAAAATTGAGATTGAAGATCATGCCTTGATTATGTTTTGTTCTTTACCACTTTCTTATGATACTTTTGCCGATATGTTGCTATATGGAAAAGACAGTATTTCACTGGAAGATGTTACTTTCCAGACAGCAGAATTGAGGGCGAGGATCTTGTGAGAAGAGGAAGAATACAACAGAAAGATTTTAAGAGAAAAAAGTCAACATCCAGGTCGAATCTAGAGCAAGAAAGCAGTGTTATAAGTGTGGGGAGAAAGGTCACGACAATAAAGATTGTCCTAAGTTAAAAGAAAAAAGAGGGAAGCAGAAAATAGATAATTCAGTAAATATTATTGGCACTGCCAATAATTCTGATAATACTCACTATGTAGGGAAAGTTTGTGCCGTGTGTTTCAGCCATGGGTAGAATTCTTTGGTTCTTGACTCTAGTGCTTCTTTCCAACTTACAAGCAGATGAGTGGGACTGTCTACATGAGAGATGATAATTCATTACCAGTAGAGGAGATCGGTAACATCAGATTGCGAATGTCTAATGGAATTATCAGAAACATTGAGTGTTGGCATGTTCCTCGAATAAAGAGAAATTTGATTTCCCTTTCGACTTTGGATGATCAAGGGTATAAGTTCTACTCTGAGAATGTAATACTTAAAGTGTGTGAAGGCTCCATTGTACTCAAGAAGGGTAAATTGTATTCTAAATTGTGTTAACTTCGGGCCATCGTAGTTGAAAATGAAGCTAATGTAGCTTCTGAAAAGGTAATCTGAATTAGTCTCAGTTGTGGCACTTGCCACTTGATCATATGAGTGACAAAGAATTATTTTTGTTGAGATAGTAGGATTTTTTGGATGGGTACAAAAACTATGTTTTGAATTCTTGTGAGAATTATGCATTTGATAAATAGAAAAGAGTGAAATTCATCAAGAAGGCAGAGCACAAGACCATAGACAAGTTAGATTATATACATTCATACTTGTAGGGTCCAAACAGAGTTTCCTACAAGAGTGGTGCCAGGTATTTTATGAATTAGATTGATGATCACTCAAGAATGGCGTGGGTATATTTTTTGAAAACAAAAGATGAAGTCTTTTCCACATTTGTTAAACGAAATATGATGGTTGAGAGACAGACAAAAGGAAAAGTTATGCATCTTCGGACTGACAATGGGTTGAAATTTTTCAATTTTGTGTTCCATGATTTCTGCTGCAGAGTGGGCATAGTGAGACACAACACTTGTGTCGGGACACTGCAACAGAATAGTGTTGCGGAATGTATGAACAAAACACTTTGTGATACGGCATGAAGCATGCTTTCAAACTCATGTATCAACAAAGATCTTTAGGCTGAAGCAATAAATATAGCTTTTTACATGGTCAACAGATCTTCATCCACAGCTAATGCGTTCAAAACTCCTTTTTAGGTATGGTCCGGTTTACTTGCTGATTATTGAAATTTGAGGATAATTGATTGTCCTGCTTATGCTCATGTAAGGGATGGAAAACCTGAGCTGAAGACAAAGAAGTGCATTTCTAGGGTATGCAACTGGAGTGAAAGGTTATAGGTTGTGGTGCACAAAGTAAAAGACTCTAGAATTAATTATTAGTAGGTAGGGGTATACAAACCGAACCGAAAAACCGCACCAAACTGAAAAATTAAACCAAACCGATTAAAAAACTGACTAGGTTTGGTTTGGTTTGATTTGGTATTGAGTAAAACAATTCGAACCAAACCGACATATAAATATATAATATTTTATATATAATTTTAAGACTTTATATAGAATTTTAATTAAAAGATGTCTAGAAATATTTGAGATCCTCTCATGGGATATAATATTTAATAGAACTACAAAGTGCATTCATTTTTATTTACTTTAAATAATAGATTGTATCAGTTTATTATTATGTGTTATTGAAATGTGTCAATCATTTCTTTGTTCTTTCATATTCATATGTCAAGCTTTATTATATGTTTTTCGAATTTGAAGTGGTATTTCAATAATCTAAAATTACATATAACATATCATTATTTAGGTATCATATTGATTTTTATGTTTAATTATTAAATTTGATTAACCCTGAAAGTGTACATCAACAAAAAGTTATTGGTAAACGACTAAGAAAATAAACTATTATGTGTTACTAAAAACAATTCTCCCATAAGATCACTTTAATAGATCATATATTTGTTATTTTTTGGTTAATATTTAGTAAAAATATATTCACTTATCAAAATTTTATCTATAACTTTAATAATGCAATATTGAAATAATATTCATGTAACAAAAAACCCGAAAACTCCGAAAAGTCCGACAAAACCGAACCAATCCAAACTGATATAATTGGTTTGGTTTGATTTTGATAAAATCTGAACCAACCTGATCTATGTACACTCCTATTAGTAGGGATGTGACTTTCAATGAATCTGCATGGCTGGATAGTCAGAGGAAGAAGGTAATAGCAGAAATAGATCGCGGTGATAGTGACCGCATAAAGCTAGAAATTAAATCTCCACTAGCTTAGCCCAGTAGTTCTAAAGTACAGAAAGTGGTGTCCCTTTTAGATACGGTTTGGTTTGCCTGCTGATTATTCAAATTTGAAGATATTTGATTGTCATGCTTATGCTCATGTGAGGGGTGAAAAAATTAAGCCGAGGACAAAGAAGTGCATATTTCTAAGGTATGCAACTGGAGTAAAATATTATAGGTTATGGTGCATAGATCAAACGACTCCAAGAATTAATTATTAGTAGTGATGTGACTTTCAGTGAATCTGCCTCACTGGATAGTCAGAGGGAGAAGGCAATAGCAGAAACAGAGCGTGGTGTCAGTGACTACATAGAGCTAGAAATTGAATCTCCACTAGCTCAATCCAGTAGTTCTAAAATAGAGAAAGTGGAGGAGGTATGAAATATTGATCAAGATGATAATATTAATGCACTTGTGCAACATCAACCATATAGCATTGCAACATGCAGAGAGAAAAGAGTGATCATCCGACCTTGATGGTTTGTAAATGTAGTTGATGGGAATATTTTTGGATATATGAATCCTGTGAAATTTGCTTTAGCAGTTGCATAGACTGTTGATGCATTCGAGTGTAATAGCTATCTAGAAGCTATTTCTAGCACAGAACCAAATCGACGGATTTGTGCTATAGTTAAAGAGATTGAATCTCTCAACAAGTTTAGCCGTTTCCTAGACTTGGTTGAGCTGCCAATGGATAGATCCCTTGCGAGGGTTGAGGACAAGGTAGAGAGATTTTGTTCTTGTTGATGAAGAGAATTCAAGCTAGGGGAAAGAGTTGTTATTTGTGACTTGAATTTTTTTCTTATACTTTTAGGATACCCATAATCCCTATAGGTTTAGGAAAACTCATTGTTCTAACAGATTTGGAAAAGGAAAACTTATTATCCTTGTCGGATTGGGAAACTTTTCTGTTATAGGTTTGGGGTTATTTGGGATCTATAAATAGGATTGCAGTTAGGAATTCTATAGATTGTATTGTTCTTTTCTTCTCATTTATAGAGGAGAACTCTCTCTACTTCTGTCCCGAGAATTAGCCTTAGTCGAACCTCGTTAAATTCGTGTGTTAATTTGTTCTTCTCTATTTGCTTTGTGTGATAGTGTGCTCGTTAACCCACAATCTTCCGTAATATCTCCTCTGATCCTCATTTCTTAGGAACATTCGTTTTAAATTGCCCATAATTGTTTTTTTTTAAAAGAAGTGAAATGATGTTAGGAAAGAAGTAATGGATTAATGTGTGGACTGCTTCAACCTTTACGTGTGTCACGTGATATTTATCTCCTATTACTTACTTGCACTAAGTGTTTATACCTAATTAAACAAATCACCTTAAAAATCAACAAATTAATGTGAAAATATATATTACTTAACCACGATTAAATGTTAAAATATATATATGCAAAACATGTGTCTTCCATTTATTAACTTGGTGTAACATCCGATGCGGGTAAACTTTTACCCATTTGCTAATTCGCACGAATTAATATTGCTTCCTTGTTGTTGGCAGTTTTGTGATGTTTTCATGAATTAATTGAAGGACAGAGTGGTAGGCAGTGCTCTCTCTTTCTCTCTCTATCTCTGCCCATACCAGCTAGTGTTGAATACGGGTGGGCATTAGGACAATTCGGATTGTATATAAAAATTTCAGTTTGATTTTCAATTTTCGAATTGAAGAAATGACAATCCAAATCCAATTCAAATAAACTCGGATTGGATTGAATTTTTTAATTTTGGATTCAGATTAATCGATTTGGATATTTTGGATTTTCGATTTTGAGCTTATAAATTGAGATGTTTCTTCTTTCTACTATAATAAACATCCAAATAAAGTATTCATGTTAAATTGCCTAAAATGTTCCTCATTTTTACTGTAATCATCCAGATAAAGTATTCAAGTAATTAAATCATCATTAAGGAAATACAACAAAGACATTAGATAAGAAGTAACAATAGTAAAAAACTGCTACCCGTGTCAGCTGTGGTTGATAGACTCACGGAGTTCAGGAATAGAAAAGTGCTTAATGGGAAAATTCTTGCAAACACTGATGAAAAAGGAATGGCTCAACCAGTTGAAACACTTGAGCTACAAGGATGGAAGCACATGTTTGTCAAATCTTTCCCTCCTGTATGTGTTCCTGCTATGATAGAGTTCTATGTAAACTTCAAATTTATTGGGAAGGTATTCAAAGGTAATGAAAGAGGGTTTGAAATGGAGTTTGATGTTGAGGAGCTGGGGATGATTCTGAATATTTCTTCTTTGGAGTTTGATAACTACTTGAAGAAAAAGTGCCCAGCCATTAGACAATGATGTTGACACTAGCATTGTGGTCACAAAACAGTTCTCTCAAAATTTTGAACTGGATGCTCCCCCTAAGGTGTACAAGATTGATATGACTCCCTTCCACAAACTATTATTTCATTTTGTTAATTTCTGCATTTTTCAAAGGTCTGAGAGAAGGCATGAAGCTACGATGTTGGACATGGCTGTAATGAAACTGCTTGACACTGGTAGACCTATCAATCTCCCTAGCCCGATGATTCAGCATCTGGCAAGAGTTGCAGACACTTCCAAGCCTAAGCTTGTTATGCCTTATGGTTTCATGTTGACTGAGTTGTTTGATAAGCTCAACATTGCCTTGCCTGAGCTTATGTATGGAAATCACAATGATGTTTTGGATGATGTTACCCTCAAACAGTATGGCTATGAGGAGATCAAGGCTATAGGACCCACATGATCTACTATTCTACCTGGGAGCAGCAAGGCTACTGAGCTCAGTAAGAGGTTGGAGTTGGCTGTTGAAGAGAATACCAAGCTTCGTGAAGATAATGATGAGCTGAGAAAGGAAACTAGGCAGCTTAGAGAAGAGCTCAGAAGAGACGAGTAATTCAGTTTGAGACAAGAGTCCCAAAACTTGTGAAGTCCTTGGAAGAATAGGAGTTCTATCAAAAGAGAAGCTGACTATGCATAGGACTCCTAGAAAATTTCAAAGTCCAGGCGTTTAAATACTATCTATTTTGGACTTCTGTTTTTATCCTTTTACACATCAACTGAAGAATTATATGTTGTTCACTCTAGTCGAGTACCAGTATTGTATTCTTCTTGAGTCCGTCTATTGAATGTGTTTTAGGAAATTGAGTTGTAATCAAGTGTCACAAATAATTACTGAGTTGGAGTGAGTGTTTGNTGATAACTACTTGAAGAAAAAGTGCCCAGCCATTAGACAATGATGTTGACACTAGCATTGTGGTCACAAAACAGTTCTCTCAAAATTTTGAACTGGATGCTCCCCCTAAGGTGTACAAGATTGATATGACTCCCTTCCACAAACTATTATTTCATTTTGTTAATTTCTGCATTTTTCAAAGGTCTGAGAGAAGGCATGAAGCTACGATGTTGGACATGGCTGTAATGAAACTGCTTGACACTGGTAGACCTATCAATCTCCCTAGCCCGATGATTCAGCATCTGGCAAGAGTTGCAGACACTTCCAAGCCTAAGCTTGTTATGCCTTATGGTTTCATGTTGACTGAGTTGTTTGATAAGCTCAACATTGCCTTGCCTGAGCT
>AWOL01S0208092.1:0-15020 GCA_000715115.1 Nicotiana otophora
ATCAATTTAAACGCTGATTGTAGTTCATTCTATTAAATAGCACTTATTGGTGAATATCTAAAATAAATTATAAATAACCTAATATAATATGCCGAATTACACTAAAAGAAAACCGGTGCATGAATGCTTTTGTGTTCATGCAGTTTTAGAGAATATTGTAAAAGATATTTATTATGTTGTCGATATATATAACTTAATTTCTATATAAAAAGGATAAAACTAAAATTGAAGAGTGAAGCAATTATACCAATTAATGAGGAAAGAAAATTATCATAATTTATATATTTATTATATAAAATAATCTCAATCAAGTAATAAAAAATCTACTGTAATACTTTTCTTTATACTAATTATTGATATAAATTATTCAATATATAGTAATAATAATAACAATTTAAAATAAATTTGGGGCCTTCAAATTTTGGGGGCCTGCGACCATACTGTCCAAAGCCTTAGAGCCGCCCCAATTAGGATATTATATGCTGGAGTGAAGGGATTTCTCAATAGATACGAGACGCGAGCAAGAAAAGGTAAAAAGAGCAAAGTACTACTAATCACGGAGCCACCTTATACTTAGGGTATCAATTTAATACCTTTTATCAAAAAATTACATTATTTAGCTAGGTCAAAATTTTATTTTTTTGTGTATATATATTATATATTAACTTTCTTTATATTTTTTATGTGTGTACTCTTTTATATTTTGACATCTCCTAATAAATTTTCTAACTCCGCCGCTGCTACTCTACTCTACTTTATTTATAGCAACAGCAAAGTAGTATACCATATGCTCCCATAAGAAGTTCGTAATGACCAACATCAATTGCTTTGCAATAGAAATTGAAAACCAATATCCTGATTAAATATCTACTATAGTTCTAGAAATCAGCTTACGACCTACTTTTGCTTGAGCTATTTGACAACTAATGAGATAAATAGTACTTCCTCTGTTCACTTTTAATTGTTCATTTTTGACTTTTCACGTCCCTTAAAAAGCAATTAAAAAAATATGTATTTTATAATTTTACTCATAATAATGATAGCATTCCAAAAAGTATGAAAAATAATTTGGGGAATAAATAGTTAATGATAAGGGTAAAATGAGGGAAAAATATAGTATAGTGAACAAGTAAAAATGAAAATATATTTTTAGTATAATTGACAACTGAAAGTGAACGGATTAAGTAGTAATAAAATCAAGTTAAAATAAGCGAAAAGGGCCTAAAAATGCCCTTGAACTATTTGAAATAGCTCAAAAATGCCCTCCGTTTGTTTTTGGTACCAAAAATATTCATGCCGTCTATGTTTTGGACCACAAATGCCCTTAAGTTGTTAGTCTTGCCATTGAAGGTGACATGGCAGTCAAACTAGGTTAGATTTGCTTACATGACCATCCATCCAAGCAATTCAACATGGCAAAATTATTTTTTCGGAAATTTTTTTAAAATAAAAAATTAACACTTATTCTGAAAAAAGTAAAATATTTCTGGAAAAATTAATTTTCTTGTAAATTTTTATTAAAATACAAAATCAACACTTATTCTGAAAAAAGTTATTTTTCCGGAAATTTTAATTAAAATATAAAATCAACATTTATTCCGAAAAAAGTAAAAAATTTCAGGAAAAATTATTTATTTCGGAATTTTTTATTAATTTCCGAAAAGAATAGTTTTTCCTGAAATTTTTTACTTTTTTCGAAATAAGTATTTATTTTGTATTTTAAAAAAANGAAAAATTAATTTTCTTGTAAATTTTTATTAAAATACAAAATCAACACTTATTCTGAAAAAAGTTATTTTTCCGGAAATTTTAATTAAAATATAAAATCAACATTTATTCCGAAAAAAGTAAAAAATTTCAGGAAAAATTATTTATTTCGGAATTTTTTATTAATTTCCGAAAAGAATAGTTTTTCCTGAAATTTTTTACTTTTTTCGAAATAAGTGTTTATTTTGTATTTTAAAAAAATTTCCGAAAAAATAATTTTTCCGAAAAAATAATTTTGATATATTAGATTGCTTGGGTGGGTGGTCATGTAAGCAAATCTAACCCAATTGGACTGTCATGTTACCTAGTTGGATATTTTTGGTAGAAAAAATAAACGGAAGACATTTTTGAGGTATTTCAAATAGTTCAATTCTCTCCGTTCCATTTTACGTGAACCTATTTCCTTTTTGGTCCATTTCAAAAAGAATGACCCCTTTCTAATTTGAAATTAATTTTACTTAAACTTACAATTCTACCCTTAATGAGAAGTTTTTATAACCACACAAATACTCTTGGCCCATTTTTAACTTGTTTACGATAACAAATTCTAAATTTTTTTATTTTTTCTTAGACCTCGTACTTAGTCAATTCTTAAATTGAAACGGTGGGAGTATCATTTTTGGCCCCTTACCGTAAAATAAGAGTGACGGAAAGTAGTGACAACCAAGCATCCGAAATTGGTGTGCTCCTTTTATGTTCTGACCATTTAAATAATCTTTTACGCCATTTACCTTAATCATTGAAATCGAGGTCGTCAATGATCAGAAAAGGAAAGAAGAAGACAACTTGTTTTAATTGGTCTGTATTCTCTTTTTTGTTGATTGGTGGGAACAAGTTCCAAGTGTTTAGTGGTTTAATTAAGTAATGCCGGATTAGGGTTTCAATGACTAAACTAATCAAGGCTCATTGTCATGTTAATTAAATTAGTACAACTAGCTTTGCATGAATATACGTGGCAAAACCCTAACCATGTCATCATACATTATTTCCATCTTAAATACTATCCCTTCTGCTCGCACGCTCTCTCTCTCTCCTTCAAATTTAGTCAAAGTCNGCTCTCTTCGTTCCAGTTTATGTGAACTATTTCCTTTTTGGTCCGTTTCAAAAAGAATGACCCCTTTCTAATTTGGAAATAATTTTGCTTAAACTTACAATTCTACCCTTAATGAGAAGCTTTTATAACCATACAAATACTCTTGACCCCTTTTTAACTTGTTTACGATAACAAATTCTAAATTTTTTTATTTTTTTTTAAACCCAATTGAAACGGTGGGAGTAGCATTTTTGGCCCCTTACCGTAAAATAAGAGTGACGGAAAGTAGTGACAACCAAGCATCCGAAATTGATGTGCTCCTTTTATGTTCTGACCATTTAAATAATCTTTTACGCCATTTACCTTAATCATTGAAATCGAGGTCGTCAATGATCAGAAAAGGAAAGAAGATTACAACTTGTTTTAATTGGTCTGTATTCTCTTTTTTGTTGATTGGTGGGAACAAGTTCCAAGTGTTTAGTGGTTTAATTAAGTAATGCCGGGTTAGGGTTTCAATGACTAAACTAATCAAGGCTCATTATCATGTTAATTAAATTAGTACAACTAGCTTTGCATGAATATACGTGGCAAAACCCTAACCATGTCATCATACATTATTTCCATCTTAAATACTATCGCTTCTGCTCGCACGCTCTCTCTCTCTCCTTCAAATTTAGTCAAAGTCAGACAGGTCGAAAATGGTTCTCTGTCTGTTCAAAACCTAAGCCAGCTGGATATGTGACATGGATGTCTGGGATTGGTTAACGTGCAGGTCGAAAATCGAATTATTGTGGCACTTTTTGCTTGATTACTTAATTACACGTCTATAGAACACTTTAGATTTATTGGTTTTTGATATGCCTGCAAAATCAGATGAGATTTCAGATCTCATGTCGAAGATCTATTTTATTAGGCACGTCATAAAGTATAGTAATATTTATTGTAAAACTTTCATTAAATCTATTTTGTTAGGGTCGTCAAAAAGCTATGGTATATAAAATGGTGATATTATATGTAAAAATGGGTCTTAGAGTTGTGGTAGTTACCGCATTACAGCTCCTCATTATATTGTGTTTCACTATCCCGTTCCAGCAAAATTGAATATTAAAGTTTAAATATTCAAAAGAAACGTATAATAATAACATAAGTAGTCTTAGTATATCTGTCGCATAAGTTGCCAAATCAATATCACGACGGAATAAAGTAGAAGATTAGTAAGGTGTTTCAATGACTAAAACATTAAATACAACTGTTTACCCTCAAAATTGGATAACAATTGAATTTGTAACTGATTTTAAGGATACGTGATCTAACTTGATACAAAACGATAAATTAGATTGCAATTGAAATAAGTAATGGAAAAGTAAATGCAAACCACACGAATTGATCAATCTTAGTCCTGGAGAATTAATCACCATCGAACCAGGTACTTCGATCGATATCAAGACAGAAGAAATAAAAACTTAAAAAGAATAATAATATATTGCTTTAGAATGTGTGTTGTAATGTGTTCAATGAATTATCAGACCTCCCCTTTATATAGTAGAAGAGTTCCACTTTAGGTACAATTCTATAAAAGGTAAAAAAAATCTCCTGATTTGCTGATTGCCGGTTCCTTATTGATACGTGTCGAGATTCCCGCCGCAATATCTGACCGGTCACGGATATTTCGGTCTTCTGTTGGTCATACTAGCAACGTTTCTTTGAGCTCGATCAGGGCTAAGGTCGACTCCGTGATTACAGACTCAATATTCTCAAAGGTAGGCGTTATGACCCCGGGTTCTAGCTCGGTGGGACTCGAGGTCGATCTTCAGTCTTTGGTTGTCATGTTCCTATCCTGCCATATCGTAGGCGAGCTCGATTTTGACTGTACACAGGTAGTCCACTCGTTTTTCGGAGAGTAGACGACGAGAAACGATATGACCTTTCGATTCTTTTTTCGGCACCACACGACAGAAATGACAAAACAGCTGAAACGTCTCGTCAGTCAAGTCTTACTGGCATTAAATGCTCGTCAGTTGCTGGTCGGCCACTCCTAGATATGAATCGTCGCTGGAAAATTATAAATACCCCCTCATTTGTTCATTCAAACTTTACGTTTAAAACCTTCTGCCCTCGTTCCTAAGAAATTTCAATACTTTCAATCACCTATATTCTAGTTACTTTGAGATCTTTTATAAGAACTCTTATTCATTTTTTTCTCAGACCGCGAAGTGTACTCTTTTAACTTCCTCTTTTTCCTTATTTCCTCTCTATAAAGTAATGGTGAAAACTTCCAAAACCGTTCCCCAAAAAGAAACTCCTTCTACCTCGAGGCCGGCTACCGAAGAGACCGCTTCACATACTGCTGTCGGGAACTAGCACTAGAACCTCCTAAAAAAATGTTCATCCCGGGGGGGATGTCCGGTCAATGCTGATTTAAACGTCGAAAAGCCCTCCTCCGTACCTGGCCGGTGTGAGGAGGTCTCGAGGTACATCTTCTCGATCACCGAGAATATTCTTTTCGAAGTCAAGAAGAACTGTAACTGGGTCGACAAACATGTGGTGGTTCCCGAACCTGACGAAGCCATCACCACCCACGTCGAGAGAGTTTTAAGTGTTTACACTTATCCCTTCACGTTTGGCCCCTTGGATCCGGTTATCATCAGTTTGTGCAAGAGATATGAGGTAACACTCGGTCAAATTCACCCTTCTTTCTAGAGGATAGTAATCCTCCTTCGTTTCTTCGTAAGCAAGATCGAAGAGTGTCCCTTCACCATCGACCATCTCATGCGTCTATACAGTCCCCGACTCTAACGGGGGGGACTGATCAAGCTCTCCCGTCGGGCCAACAAAGCCCCATTCTCGAGTATCGACGAAGATCGGGACAGAGGTTGGCTAGGCCATTTCGTCCGAGTGAGGACCTCAGACTTAATCCCAGCCGAGCACATGTCGTTCCCTGAGAAGTGGAACATGTCACGTAAGTATAATTTTCGTTTCCAAGATTCAATTTATCGCTTTTTCCCTTTCTTCTTATCGGTATTTTGTGATGGTGCAGTTGTCGCTCGAATCCCGAACGTAATTCCTCGACTCAAGGAGTAGGTCGAGGGCATCGTACTACAAAGGTCTTATTCCGAGCTCTCGTGGCGTGAACTTTCAAAGGGTCGATGGGAGGCCCGTTCCCATGGTGAGATCTCTTTCATGAGTAATATTTGGTTTTCCTTATGCATTATTAAATTCTCACTTGCTTTGTTTCCTTTTGTAGGTTTATCCAAGGATGTCCAAATGAGGCCCCCATCTGGTAGCGATGATGTCCCCACCGAGTCCCCTATCCCGAGACAGGGTGAAGAGAAAAGAAAAAGGGGCCCGAGCTCGAAGAAGAAAAAGCCAAAGAGAAGGTTGGTGCGTAAATCCAAGGAAAGCACTAGCGTTCGAGAACTACCATCAGGTTCTCTATATCGGTTGAGGGATGAACCCGAAGAAGAACAAGGGGAATAAATCTTCAGTCAAGTGGCCGGAGTGTCGACACGACTCGAAGGGCAATGGGTCTTCGAACCGAAGGGAGACGATGTCGATCTTCATCGAGCTAGGGAGGTCGAGGAGGAGGCCGAGACCGAAGCTTCTCGGGACGTGGGCAGTGCACCGAAAGAATCACTCGGTGTGATAGAGATCACCGATTCACCTTCGTTCACCGAGTCCATATATAATGAGGCTCAAACGGTGAAAGAACGTCCCAACGAGGGGGTTCTCGGAGCAGACGACCCATTCCACGGTTTTTTCGATGGAGTGGTCTCTACGGCCACATAGGACGTCATCGGGTTGGGTGATTTAGAAATACCGAGGAAGAGCCCATCTTTGGGAGCAAACAGACCTTCCTAGAGCCCCAAATTGGTCAATCGATTTCCAGCCCCGAGTGTGAATCCTGGCCGGAAGCGATCTATCACTATCTCCTTCCGAAGGATGCCCGAGGTCCTCTCCGCCCCCGTAGGGGTAGCTAGTTATCTTCGGTGTCTGACGACCGAGGATGATCGGGTCAAGATGAATAAGGTGGATGCACCCTGTCTATTCAACGAAGTACAATAGGCATTAAACCGGGTAACTTTAGATATTCTTTAATGGTTTTCAATTTGTACTTAGGCTATTTTGCAGATAACATTTTCTCTTTGAGCTTGTAGGCCTCAGTGCTTCACCACAAGACTTTTCTATGATACCGGGACGAGCTTAAACAGCTCGAGACTGAGGTCCGAGGGCTCACTAAGAAGAGGGATTCCTACAAACTTCTCAGTGAGCAGCATGAAGGGGATGCCAAGAGCTTCCGAGCTGAGGTCGAGCTGGCTCGGAAGGAGCATGCCGATCTGGCCGAGCAGGTAAAGATATTTTTTGGTTAGAGATAACGAGCTAGGCTTAGTAACTAATGATCGGAATCCGCAGGTCCAACAGAAAATTGACCAGGTTGCCCAACTTCGAGTTGAGATGGACGTTGTCAAGGTCGAGATCGACAAATTGAGGGGTAGGATGGATCGCCTGGCCTCGAAAAAGGAGGTTGCTCGGGCGCAACTAACTTCGGCTGAGGTACAGCTTCGATCAGCAAAGGAAAAGGCCGAGGTGCAGGCCAAAAATATCGAAGAGCTCCAGTCTCGGCTAAGTTCGGCTGCCTCCAATCGGAAAATTATGGCCAAGGAACTTGAAACGGCCAAGTCAGTGGCGGCGATGGTTAAAGCCGACCCCGATGAGATGGTGTCCCAATATAAGGCCAATGTCGAGGCGGCCCAGGACTGCTTGAAAGATATCGTTGAATACGAGAAGCGGTAGTCACGAAGAGAGGCCATCAAGGAGATTCATGCTAGGGGTTTCGATCTATCAGCCGAGATCGAGACCGCTAAGGGGTTCGAGGCTGAGGCCAAGAAGTTGGCCTACTCCGTAGAAGAAGAAGAAGAGGACTCTGAGGGTTCCGATGGAACCGGGGGCAAAGAAGACCAGACTGTTTAGATGCCTTTATAAAGTTTTTTTGCTTTTTTATTTTTTTGTACTCGTGTACTTTTGTATATTTTGTTTTTTGTTAAGGCTACTTGGCCTTTGTAAAGACTGTATATAATATAAGGCTCGTTTTTCCCCTTCGACCGATTACGAATTATGTTTTTCTTTGCTTTATTTTTTATATTTGCAAGGATCGAAATGCCTTAGCATAAAGTAGTTCCTTAGACATTATTTTGTTTAAGGCATCATGGGGGTTCGGTATGACCAGAAACGTTTTTTCCCAAAGTACTTACGATTTTTTATAGTTTGCCGAAAGTAGCCTTTAGAACCGGTTATGAAATTTTGAAGGCCTTGTTTTTTGTTACGGATCTCGGATGTCTCTGAGCCGTTTTAATATGGCTATAGCCTTTAGTTCGGGTGTCGCCTGGTGGGTTTGTTACCTCGAGTTATTCGAGCTTTCCCAAGATAGCCGTTTCCGAATGGGAATGGCCGTAGCCTTTAAGGTTCGGACATTGCCTAATAGGTCTTGTGACATCGGGCTTTCTCAGCTCGAGCTATCCGAGTTTATTTTTGGACGGCAGTCCTCGATTGGTAGTGATCGTTTGAACCTAGATAAAGGCGGCCCTTGGGCTCAATACCTTTAAGGGATCGGATGTAGGAAGTTCCTTAAGAGAAAAAAGAACAAAGAGAAATTCTTAAGGGACAAGATATTTATCCGCAAGGTACACATGTGTATAAGTTTTGTGTCAGGACTCGAGCAGTCTATGCGGGCTCGGTTTATTTGACCGTTTGACCCTTACAGTAAATCCTATCGACCGAGCCGAGACCATTCAATCATAAAGTTTCCTTCCTTGTAAAAGTCATTATCCGAGGGTGATGCCCCTCGGTGTTCGGGGCCAAGCGTAGAGAGACCTCGAATACTGTTGTCATGATTTTCGATACCGGTTTGTAACCGGCCTTCAATTCTAAGTTAGCACGATTTACTGTTGCCTCGTTAAAAACCTAGCCGGAAAATCCATTTGGGACAAAACCGGTTCAAGGGAAAAAGAGTGCAACGCGTGCTTTTAGGTCTAAAGATTGTATCATTCTTTGATGATGTCCTCCAAGTGTTAGTTTGTAAAATAAATAAATAAAAGGAAATGAATGGGATCGTACCTTAACAGTAGTATCATTTCAAGTGAGTTATGTTCTAATTGTTCGGTAATTGCTCACCATTCATTGTTCCGAGCTTGTACGATCCTTTACCGGTGATCTCGATAATTCCCAGTTCGGCCCCAGCTTTCCTTCGTTTGGATTCCGATTGTTTAATGTGACCTTCCTTAACACTAAGTCCCCGACATTGAAGTGTCGAAGGTTGGCCCTTCGATTATAATATCTCTCGATCAGCTATTTTTGGGCAGCCAACCGGACAAGGGCTGCTTCGCGCCTTTCATCCAATAGATCTAGGCTCGTGTTCATAGACTCGTCGTTTGATTCCTTGGTTGCATATTGGAACCTGAGAGTTGGTCCTCCGACTGGTATTAGAGCTTTGGCGCCGTAAATCAGTGAGAACTGGGTGGATCCAAAACTGGACTTCGAGGTCGTATGGTATGCCCATAAGATTTCGGGGAGGATTTCCTTCAATTTTCCTTTGTTGTCGGTCAATCTCTTCTTGAGGTTTTTTAGTATGGTTTTATTGGTCGATTCTGCTTGTCTGTTCCCACTAGGGTGGTAGGGTGTCGATAGGATCCTTTTGATCTTATAATCTTTGAGAAACTTACTAACTTTGCTGCCAATGAATTGTTTCCCGTTGTTGCACACGATCTCGTCCGGCACTCCGAACCGGCATATGATGTGGTCCCAAATGAAATCGATGACTTCCTTCTCCCTGACCTTTTCGTATGCCCGGGCTTCTATGTATTTAGAAAAATATTCAATCGTAAATAATATAAATTGAGCCTTACCAGGTGCCCACGGAAGGGGCCAACGATATCCATTCCCCACTTCATGAACGACCATGGCGACAAAACCGAATACAGCAACTGCCCGGGCTGATTAATCATCGGAAAGTGTCTTTGACAATGATCATATTTTCGTATGAACTCATTCGCATCCTTTTCCATATCGATCCAGTAGTAGCCAGTTATGATCACTTTTCGAACCAACGATTCGGCGCCTGAATGATTTCCACAGGTGCCTTCGTGGATTTTCCCTTAAAACGTACTCGGTGTCCCCTGGTCCAAGACATATCGCGAGTGGGCCATCGAATGTTCTTTTGAACACGGTTCCGTCTTTGGACAGGCTAAAATAGGCTGCCTTTGTATGTAAGGCCCTCGATTCGTTTTGATTCGACGATAGTTTTCCGGTCTTCAGATATTTTATAGATTTATTTCTCCAGTCCCAAGTTAGGCTCGTTGAGTTAATCTCGGCATGACCTTCTTCCACTACCGATCTCATAAGTTGTACAACTGCCCCGAGTTGAAGTCGTCATCCTCAACCGATGATCCTAGGTTAACGAGGGCATCAGCCTCACTATTTTGATCTCGAGGTACGTGTTGTAAAGTCCATTTTTGAATCGATGTATTGTTACCTGCAATTTATCCAGGTACCTTTGCATTCATTCTTCTCTGACCTCGAACGTCCCATTAACTAGGTTTACCACTAGGAGGGAGTCGCACTTAGCTTCAATTACCTCTGTCCCCAAGATTTTGGCTAGTTCGAGGCTTGCAATCATGGCCTCATACTCGGCCTCATTGTTGGTCAATTTCAGAGTCCTAATAGATTGTCTAAGTACATTGCCTATTGGTGGCAACAATACGATGCCAAGTCCGAACTCTTTTTCATTCGAGGCGCCATCCCTAAAGAGGGTCCAAGTCCCCGAGGACCTGAGTTGATTAATAACTCTCTTTCAACCTGTCGGCCACAAAGTCTGCCAAAATTTGAGACTTAATGGCGGTGCGATGTCAATATTCAATATCGTACCCACTAATTTTCATGGCCCATTTGGCCAACAGGCCCGAAATCTCGGGCTTATGCATAACATTTATCAATGGGTAAATAATCACGACACATATGGGGTGACACTAGAAGTACGGTTTTAGCTTTCTAGATGCGCTAAGCAAAGCGAGCGCTAGCTTTTCTAGGTGAGGATACCTAGTTTCGGCCTCACCCAGGGTCCTGCTAACATAGTAAATTCGAAATTGCGTACCTTGCTCTTCCCGGACCAGGACTCTACTTACCGCTATCTCCGATACTGCCAAGACAAGTATAGTTATTCGTCTATCTTCGGCATGTGGAGCAGCGGCGGGCTCGATAGATACCGCTTGAGTTCCTTCAATGCCTGTTGGCACTCCGGGGTCCATGAGAAGTTATTCTTCTTCTTCAGTAGTGTGAAGAACCGGTGGCTCTTGTCGGAGGACCTAGAGATAAATCGCCCAAGGACGGCTATGCTCCCGGTTAATCATTGCATGACGTTCACGTTATCCACAGTCGTGATATCTTCGATGGCTTTGATCTTGTCCCCAGTTTCTCCGATTGGGCCGGAGCTGATGTCGGTAATTGCTATTTAGTTTCCGGCTTTGTGACCGAACTCGACCCCTTTGTCATTGCAAGTGTGGTTATCGAAATCGCATCTTCGACCGCAAACATCTCCTTTGCGTCTGGCTGTTCTCTATAGATTGTTTTAATTCTGCCTGGTGTTGGGAATTTTAACACTTAGTGTAGAGTTGAGGGTAGTGCCCTCATGTTGTGGATCCATGGCCTTCCAAACAAGGCGTTGTACCTCATGTCCCCTTCGATCACATAAAACATAGCTTCCTGAATGGTCCCGGCGGTGTTCACCGGTAATGTTATCTCACCCTTAGTGATCTCACATGCCATGTTGAATCCATTTAGAACTCGGACTGTAGGCAAGATTTGATCTTGTAGACCGAGCTGCTCCACGACCCTCGATCGGATGATGTTGTCTGAGCTACCTGGATCAATTAACACACGTTTAACTCGAATTTTATTTATGAGTATAAATATTACCAGTGCATCATTGTGGGACTGTACGATCGCTTCCGCGTCCTCGTCGTTGAAAGACAAGGTTCCTTCCGGTATGTAATCTCGAGTTCGTTTCTCCCTCGTGATGGACATTTTGGTGCGCTTCAACATCGGCCCCTGAGGGATGTCGACCCCACCAATGATCATGATAATGACGTGTTGAGGTTCTTCTTGTTCGGTCTGTCTGTTAGAATCCCTATTCCTAAAATGATTCTTGACTCGGTCGCTCAGGAATTCTCGAAGATGCCCGATGTTGAATAGTCGGGCTACTTCTTCTCTCAACTACCGGCAATCCCCCGTTCTATGGCTATGAGTGCCGTGATATTTAATGTTGATGGCGGCAGCATCAACATTAAAGTTGTATTCCGATAACCTCAGTGCTTCTTTAGACTTGATGGACCTGTCGAAGCTGTTTTTGCTCATGAGTCCCCGGTTTCTCTAACCTCGGTCACTTCTCCTTTCATTTCTCTTAGAGTTACTCCTGGACCCACTGCTTTTTTGGTCTCCATTATATGGCTGGTACCGATCCTTGTTTGGTCTTGGTTCACAATCGATGTCTCTCTTAACTCTGTCAATGTTTCTGACGGGATAAACCGACCCCGATGGGGCCCCGAGTTGATCATCTTCCACACTGATCTTCGATTGATACTGATTATGCACGTCGACTTAGGTAATGGCCAGATATTCTATTAGGTTTTGTTTCAACTGCTGTGAAGCCACCGAGCTTCGAATGATGAGCCCTTGGGTGAATGCCTGAACGACCCAATCATCAGCGATAGGTAGCAGGTCCATTCGTTCCATTTAAAATCGGGACACGAACTTACTAAGCATCTCGTTATCCTTTTGTTTTACTTTGAAAAGGTCCGATTTCCTCGTCTCGACCTTGATGACCCCGGCGTGTGCTTTCACGAAAGAATCTGCAAGCATAGAAAATGAATCAATAGAATTAGGAGGCAAGTTGTGATACCATATCATAGCCCCTTTTGACAGGGTCTCTCCGAACTTATTCAACAGGACAGACTCGATCTCATCATCCTCCAAGTCATTCCCTTTGATGGCACATGTATAAGAGGTTACATGCTCATTTGGGTCGGTCGTTCCGTTATTCTTAGAAATCTCGGGCATTGGGAATTTCTTAGGGGCCGGCTTCGGAGTCGCGCTTGGCAGTGCTCCTGGGATCTGGTCTACCCTGGAATTGTAGGTTTCCAGGTTTTTGTCATTAGCTTCGATTTTCTTCTCCCCTGATTCTATCCGTTTTGTAAGCTCTTCGAGCATCTTTATGATCTTGGGGTTAGTACCCGATTCATGTTCATTTGACCTTTCTGCGACCGGTTCATCCCTACGGGTGGCCTCCCGGAGTGGATCGGGTTTAACCCTGCTCGGTGCTCGACTTTGGTTCTGTAACTGAGCTATCACCGCCTGTTGAGCCTGCAGGATTTCGAAGATCACCCGTAAAATGATCCCGTCTCCTCCAATATTTTATGTGTTTGGAGTCGCCGATCGGGCTCCACCACGGTCGTTATTCTCGAGGTCGGTAGGTAAGTTTGCGTCGATATCCACATGTGAATTAGCGTCAATCGGGCCCGCGGTCGGGATTCCGATAGGATCAATGGGCCATACCTCGTCATCGGGCGCTATGTTGTTATTTTCACCGTGATGGCCGGACTCGTTGTCAACATGTTGGGGTGCTGATTTAGAGTTCGACATTTTGAGTTTTAACCTGAAATTAAAGACACTTCAAAGAACAAGTGTAAAGTAATGTGTGTTATGGAGATTTGTATCAAATAATCACTATTATCCTTAGTCCCACGGTGGGCGCCAAACTGTTTACCCTCAAAATCGAATAACAATTGAATTTGTAAGTGGTTTTAAGGATACGTGATCTAACTTGATACAAAACGATAAATTAGATTTCAATTGAAATAAGTAATGGAAAAGTATTGCAAACCATACGAATTGAACAATGTTAGTCCTGGAGAATTAATCACCCTCGAACGAGGTACTTCGATCGATATCAGGACAGAAGAAATGAAAATTTAAAAAGAATAATAATATATTACTTTCGAATGCATGTTGTAATGTGTTCAATGAATTATGAGACCCCCTCTTTATATAGTAGAGGAGTTCTACTTTAGGTACAATTCTACAAAAGGTAAAAAATCTCTTGATTTGTTGATTGTCGGTTCCTTATTGATAAGTGCCGAGATTCCCGCCGCAATATCCGACCGGTCGCAGATATTTCGGTCTTCTATTGGTCATACTAGCAACGAGCTCGATCGGGGCTAAGGTCGATTCCAGGATTACGGACTCAATGTTCTCGAAGGCAGGTGTTATGACTCCGGGTTCTAGCTCGGTGGGACTCGAAGTCGATCTTCGGTCTTTGGTTGTCATGTTCTTATCCTGACATATCGTAGGCGAGCTCGATTTCGAACTTTCCGGAACAATTTCATAATGGAGTGAGTGGCGACAGTGTAATCTCTATTGGAAGTTGATTTAACAAGTTTCTTGAATCGTAATAACGTCATATATAAATTGAGTAAATAAATAAAGTATATTTTGTACAATTTTTAGATAAGTGTACAGTGTACTCTGCACCAAAAACTTTGAGAAAAATGTTCCACAGTTTTCCTAGCCAATCCCTCCAATAGTATTATAATTCAGGAAAAGTTCTTTGAAGAAGTTTTTGGTGAAATCTTTTGTAGAAGGTCGCAAGTTAATTTCTTTCATTCGTTCTTTTTTCCCCCTCAAAATCGTTTTGCTCCTAAAAGCAAATTTTCTCTCCTTGACTTATTCTTTTTCGAAATAAAAACTAGTAACTTTTTTTAATAGCTCTAGTCTAAAGGATATACCAAGTTATAGAAATGGTTGTGACTTGTGAGAACGTGAGTCGTCAATATTGTTATGAACTGCATATCATGAATTTTGTGCGGATACAACAATTAACCATTACATTTGAGAGATTGAGATTTCCATAGTATACAATCTCAATAAAGATATTCTTTGTATTAAAATAAATTAAAGCCAAAACTAGGCTAAAAGTTATGGGTTCACATATGGTGTAGGTGCACGTGAAAATTCCGGTGCTCCTCCTTGCTCTACAGAACAAAACTGCGAGGAAGATTAAGCAAATTCCCGTCATTTTGCTTATCTAATATGGTATATTCATATATATATATATATATATTGAGCTAGTGAGGGTGTGGCTAAAACCACTGTAGCAATGGCTAATAGAAACTAGTAT
>AWOL01S0208172.1:1141-14055 GCA_000715115.1 Nicotiana otophora
TGTTATAGCCCATGCCTTTTTCCATGGGTGCAGGCCCCCAGACCCGGATCGCCTAAAAGTTTTTTGAGACATCAAACATGTCCTAAGGAACCATATTCACCACCTCGCAATGACCGTTCCACGTGTTTTGGCGTTATACGGCCATAAAATTGGAATTCCGCTTGATTGCAAGCTTTTCATGTGCTATAGCCCACGTCTTTCGCCATGAGCCCGGACCCCCAAACTGGGATCGCCTACATTTTTCTAGGACATCCAATATGACCTAAGGATCCATAGTCAACGCCCTTTCATTACCGTTCCTCGTTATTTGGCATTTTACGGCCTTAAAACTAAAATTCTGCCTGATTCCTAGATTTTAGTGTGTTATAGCCCACGCCTTCCGTCATGGGCCCGGGACCCCGAACCCGGATCGCCTAAAATTTGATCGGGACATCCAATATGACCTATGGAACCATAGTCACTTCCTCGCCATGACCGTTCCTCATTGTTTTGGAATCTTACATCCGCAAAACTAGAATTGCGCACGATTCCCATATTTTCGTGTGTTATAGCTCACGCCTTCTGCCATGGGTCCAAGCCCCAGGACCCGGATCGCCTAAAATTATTATGAGACATCAAATACGACCTGAGAAACCATATTCACCACCCCTCAATGACCGTTCCTCATTGTTTGGCATTTTACGACCATAAAACTGGAATTCCGCTTGATTTCCAAATTTTCGTGTGTTATAGCCCACGCCTTTCGCCATGGTCCCGGAACTCCGGACCCGGATCACTTAAAAGTTTTCTAGTATATCAAATACAAACTAAGTAACCATAGTCAATTCCCTTCCATTACTATTCCTCGTTATTTGGCATTTTACGGCCATAAAACTAAAATTTCGCCTGATTTCAAAATGTTCGTGTGCTATAGCCCACTCTGTCCGCCATAGGCCCGGGCCCCTAAACCTGAATCACATTAAATATTTCTGGGAAATCAAATACGACATGAGAAACCATATTCATCTCCCCACCATGACCGTTCCTCGTGTTTTGGCATATTACGGCCATAAAACTGGAATTTTTCCCGATTCTTAGATTTTCGTGTGTCGCCTTCCGCCATGGGCCAAGGCCCCCTAACTCGTACCGCCTAATATTTTTTTAGGACATCCAATAGGACCAAAGGAACCATATTACCAGCCCCGCAAAGACCGTTCCTCATGTTTTGGCATTTTACGGCCATAAAACTGGAATACCGCTCGATTCCCAGATGTTTGTGTGCTATATCCCACGCCTTCTACCATGGGCCCGGGCCTCCGAACCCGGATCACCTAAAAAAATTTTGTGACTGCCAAAACGACCTAAGGAACCATAATGACTGCCCCTTCATGAAGGTTCCTCGTGTTTTGATGTTTTACGGCCATAAAACTGGAATTCTTCCCAAGTCCCATATTTTTGTATGCTATAGCCCATGCCTTCTGCCATGGGCCCAGGCCCCCGAACTTGGATTGCCTAAAATATGTCTAGGACATCTAAAATGACCTAATAAACCATATAACTTGACCCTCTATGACCGTTCCTCATTTGTTGGCTTTTTACGGCCACAAATATGGAATTCCACCTGATTCGTAGATTTTGGTGCGTTATAGCCCATGCCTTCCGCCATGGGCCTGGGCCCTTGGACCCGGATCGCCTACAATTTGTCAGTAACATCAAATATGACTTAAGGAACCATAGTCACCTCCCCTACATGACCGTTCCTCATTTATTTGGCATTTTACGGCCATAAAACTGGAATTTTGCCCAATTCGTAGATTTGCGTGTGTCGCCTTCCGCCATGGGCCATGGCACCCTAACTTGTATCGCCTAAAATATTTCCGGGACATCCAATAAGACCAAAGGAACCATATTCCCCGCCCTTCCATTACCGTTCCTCATTTTGTGGCATTGTACGAACATAAAATTGGAATTCCGCCCGATTCTCAGATTTTTGTGTGCTATAGCCCACGCCTTCTGCCATGGGCCCGGGCCCCAAAACCCGGATCGCCTAAAATTTGTTCCGGACAGACAAAATGACCTAAGGAACAATAATCACCACCCCGCCATGACCGTTACAATTTTGTGGCATTTTACGGTCATGAAATTGGAATTCTGCTCGATTCTTAGATTTTTGTGTGCTATAACCCATGCCTTTAGCCATGGGCCCGAGCCCCCGAACCCGGATTGCCTAAATTTTGTCCGAGACATCCAAAACAACCTAAGGAACCATAGACCCTGCCCCTCCATGACCGACCCTAATAGTTTGGCTTTTTATGGCCACAAATCTGGAATTCCGCCTCATTTCTAGACTTTCGTGTGTTATAGCTCACGCCTTCCGCCATGGGCCGGGCCTGGGCCAGGGCCCTTGGCCCCGGGTCGCGTAACATTTTTCCATGACATTAAATACGAATTAAGGTACCAAAGTCACTGCCCCACCATGACCGTTCCTCGTTGTTTGGCGTTGTACGGCCATAAAATTGGAATGTTACCCGATGCTTAGATTTCATGCGCCGTCTTCCGCCCTGGGCCCGGGCTTCCTAACCCGTATCACCTAAACATATTTCATGAACATACAATAGGACCAAAGGAATCATATTCCCCACCCTGCCATGCAATAAAACTGGAATTCCGCAAGATTTCAAGATTTTTGTGTGCTATAGCCCACGCCTTCTGCCATGGGCCCGGCCCGCAAACCCAGATCGCCTAAAATTTGTTCGGGCAGACAAAATGACCTAAGGAACCATAATCACCGCTCTGTCATGACCGTACCTCATTGTTTTGCATTTTACGGCCATGAAACTAGAATTCTACGCAATTCCTAGATTTTTGTGTGTTTAAAGCCCATGCCTTCTGCCATGGGCCCGGGCCCCCGAACCCGGATTGCCTAAAATTTGTCCGGGATATCCAAAACGACCTAAGGAACAATAGTCCCCACATTTCCATAACCCTTCCTTATTTGTTGGCATTTTACAACCATAAAACTGGAATTCTACCTGATTCCCAGATTTTCTTGTGCTATAGCCCACGCCTTCCGCTATGGGCCCGGGCCACTAAACGCGGATATCCTAAAATTTATCCAGGACATCCAATATGACCTATGGAACCATAGTCACCCCCTTCCATGATTGTTCCTTGTATTGTGGTGTTTTACGGCCATCAAACTAGAATTCAGCCCGATTCTCAGATTTTTGTTCTATAGCCCACGCCTTCCGCCATGGGCGCGGGCCCCTGAACCCGTATCACCTAAAATTTATTCGGGACTTCAAATACAACAAACGGAACCATAGTCACCACCCCTCCATGACCGTTCCTCATTTTTTGGAGTTTTACGGCTAGAAAACTGGAATTCCATCCGATTCTCAGATTTTCGTGTGCTAGAGCCCACGCATTTCGCCATGGGCCAAGGCCCTTGGACCCGGATCGCCTAAAATTTTTCGAGTACATCAAATACGACCTAAAGAACCATATTCACTGCCCTTCCATGACCGTTCCTTGTTGTTTGGTGTTTTACATCCATAAACCTAGAATTTCGTCCGATTCTCAAATTTGCATGTGCTATAGCCCACGCCTTCCACCATGGGCCTGGGACCCTGAACCCGGACCCGGGACATCCAATACGACATAAGGAACCATAGTCACTTCCTTCCATGACCATTCCTCGTTTGTTTGGTTGTTAACGACCATAAAACTAAAATTCCACTCGATTCCCATATATTCGGGTGCAATAGCCCACGCCTTCTGCCAGGTCCCCAGGCCCCCGGACTCGGATCACCTAAAATTTATCTGGGACATCAAATACGACCTAAGGATCCATAGTCACCGCCACTCCATGACCTACACTCATTGTTTGGCCTATACTCGTGGGTGCAATAGCCCACGCCTTCCGCCATGTCCCTGGCACCCGAACCCGTATCGCCTAAAAGTTTTTGGGGACGTCCAATATGACCAAAGGAACCATAGTCACCTCCCTGCCATGACCGTTCCTCATTGTTTGGAATTTATTTAGCCATTATACTAGGAGTTCGCCCGATTCCCATATTTTTGTGTGTTATAGCACACGTCTTCCGCCATGGTCCCGGGCCCCTGGACTAGGATCGGTAAAATTTTTCTGGGACATCAAATACGACCTAAGGAGCCATAGTCCTCGTTTTTTGGTGTTTTACAGCCATAGAACTGGTATTCCATAGATTCCCGGATTTTCGTGTGCTATTACCATGCCTTCCGCCATTGGCTCGGCCCCCCGAATTTGTATCGCCTAAATATTTTTACGATATCCATTATAAACTATGGAACCATAGTCAGCACCTCGCGATGACCGTTCCTCGTTATTTGGCATTGTACTGCCATAAATTTGGAATTCCGCCTGAATCCCAGATTTTCGTGTACTACAGCCCACGCCTTCCATCTTGGGCCCGGACCCTCGGACCTGGATTGCCTAGAATTTATCCGGGACATCGAATACATCCTAAGGAACCATAGAGACCGCCCCTCCATGACCTTTCCTCATTTTTGGCATTTTACGGCCGTCAAACTAGAATTCCTCCCGATTCCCATATTTTCATGTGCTATAGCCCTCGACTTCCCTCAAGGGCCTGGGCCCCTGAACACAGATTGCGTAAATTATTTTCGGGATATCCAATAATACCTCAGGAACCATAGTCACCGCCCCGCAATGACTGTTCCTCGTTTTGTGGCATTTTACCGCTATCAAATTGGAATTCCGCCCGATTATTAGATTTTCGTGTGGAGTAGCCCACGCCTTCCGCCATGTGCTCGGGACCCCGAACCAGGATCGCATAAAATTTACCTGGGACATCAAATACGACATAAGGAATAGTAGTTACCACTCCACCATGACAGTTTCTCGGTTTTTGGCATTTTACGGCCACAAAACTGGAATTCCGCCCGATTTAAAGATTTTCTAGTTCTATAGCCAACGCCTTCACACATAGGCTCAGGTCCCACCGACCTGGATCGCCTAAAATCTTTCTAGGACATCCAATACGACCTAAGGAATGATAGTCACTGCCCTTCCATGACCGTTCCTCGTGTTGTGGCATTTTGCGGGCATAAAACTGAACTTCCGCCCGATTCCTATATTTTCGGGTGCTATAACTCACGATTTCAGCCATGGGCCAGGGCCCCCGGACCCGGATCACCTACAAGTTTTCCAGGACATCACATACAACCTAAGGAGACATAGTCATAGCCCCTCCATGACCTATCCTCTTTATTTGGTATTTTACGACCATAAAATTTGAATTTCGCCCGATTCCTAGATTTGCGTGTGCTATAGCCCACGCCTTCCTCCATGGGCCGGACCCTCGGACCTGGATCTCATAACAATTATCTGGGACATCAAATATGACCTAAGGAACAATATTCACCGCCCCGCCATGAACTTTCCTCGTTGTTTGGCATTTTACGGTCATAAAACTAGAATTTCGCCTGATTCCTAGTTTTTCGTATGCTATATAGTCCACACCTTCCGCCATGGGCCCGGGCCCTTAGACCTGGATCGCCTATATTTGTCCAAGACATCTAATATGATCTATGTAACCCTTGTCACCACCCCTCCATAATTGTTCCTCATTTTCTGGAGTTTTACGGCCATTAAACCGGAATTCCACGACTTCCGCCACGGGCCTGGGCCCCCAAACCCAGATCACCAAACATTTGTCCCGGACATCCAATATGACCTATGGAACCATATTCACCACCCCTCCATGACTGTTTCTCGTTTTTTGGCGTTCTACGGCGATATAATTTGAATTCAGCTTGATTCCCAAATTTTCGTGTGCTATAGCCCACGTCTTCCGCCATGGGCCCAAACCCCAAACCCGTATCGCCTAACATTTGTTCTGGACATCCAATATGCCCAAAGGAACCATTCCTCATTGTTTGGCATTTTACAGCAAATAAAACTTAAATTCCGCCCGATTCCCATATTTTCGTGTGCTATAGCCCACACCTTTCGCCATGAGCCCTGGCCCCCGGACCCGAATCACCTAAAATTCTTCCAGGACATCAAATATGTTCTAACAAACAATAGTTAATGCCCCTCCATGGCCTTTCTTCATTCTTTGGCATCTTACAGCCATAAAACTGGAATTCCACCTGATTCCTAAATTTTCTTGTGCTATAGCCAATGCCATCTGCCATGTGCCAGGCCCCCGAACCCAGATCGCCTAAAATTTATCTAGGAAATCCAATACGACCTATGGAACCATAGTCACCGCCCCTCCATGATCATTTCTCATTTTTCAGTGTTGTACGACCATAAAACTTGAATTCCTACTAATTCCCAAATTTTCGTGCGCTATATAGTCCACGCTATTCTCCATGGGCACTGGCCCCCGAACCAGGATTGCCTTAATTTATTTTGGGTCATCAAATATGACCTAAGGCACCGTAATCAGCGCCCCTCCATGACCTATCCTCACTTTCTAGAGTTTTACAGCCATTAAACTGGAATTCTGTGCGATTCCCAGATTTTCATGTGTTAAAGCCCAAATTTGTTCGGGACATCCAATACGACCTATGGAACCATATTCATCACCCCACCATGAACGTTCTTCGTGTTTGGTATTTTACGGCCATAAAATTGGAATTCCGCCCGATTTACAAATTTTTGTGTGTTATAGCCTACGCCGTCCGCCATGGGATAGGGCCCCTGGAACAGGATTGCCTAAACTTTGTCTAGGACATCAAATACTACCTAAGAAACCATAATCAGCACCACGCCATGACCGTTCCTCATTTTCTAGAGTTTTACGGCCATTATACCGGAATTCTGCCCGATTCCCAAATTTTCATGTGCTATAGCCCATGCCTTCCGCCATGGGTCCGGATCGTCTTAAATTTGTTCAGGACATCCAATACGACCTATGGAACCATATGCACCACCCCGCCATGTACGTTTGTCATATTTTGGTGTTTTACGGCCATAAAACTGCAATTCCGCCTGATTCCCATATTTTCGGGTGCTATAACCAACGATTTCTGCCATGGCCCCGGGCCCCCGAACCCGGATCGCCTAAACGTTTTCCGGGACATAATGAATGACATAAGGAACCATAGTCATCGACCCTCCATGACCTATCCTCATTATTTGGTGTTTTATGGCCATAAAACTGGAATTCTGCTCGATTCTCAGATTTTTATGTGCTTTATCCCACACCTTCCGCCATGGGCCAGGGCCCCTCGACCAGGATTGCCTAACATTTGTGTAGGAAATCAAATACAACCTAAGGAACCATAATCACCTCTCCTCCATGATCATTCCTCGTTCCTTGGGCATATTACGGCCACAAAACTGGAATTTCGCCCGATTCAACGATATTCGTGTGCTATAGCCCACACATCCGCCATGGGCTCAGGTCCCCGAGCCTGGATCACCTAAAACTTTTTTAGGACATCAAATAAGACATAAGGAACCATATGCATCGCCCTTCCATGACCGTTCCTCATTTTGTGGTATATTTCGGCCATAAAACTGGAAGTCCGCACGATTTCCAGATTTTCGTGTGCTATATAATCCACGCCTTCAGCCATAGTCCTGATCCCCCAAACACAGATTGCCTAAAATTTGTCCGGGACATCCAAAATGACCTAAGGAACCATAATCAGTGCCCCTCTATCACCTATCCTCATTTTCTAGAGTTTTACAGCCATTAAACCGGAATTTCGTGCGATTCCCAGATGTTCATGTGCTATAGCCCATGCCTACCGCCATGGGCCCGGGCCCTCAAACCCGGATCACCTAAAATTTGTTCGGGACATTCAATATGACCTATGGAACCATATTCATCGCCCCACCATGAACCCTCTTCAGTTTTGGCAATTTATGGTCATACAACTTGAATTCCACCTGATTCAAAGATTTTCGTGTGTTATAGCCCACGCCTTCCGCCATGGGACAGGGCCCTTGGACCAGGATTGCCTAAAATTTGTCTAGGACAATAAATACGACCTAAGGAACCATAATGAGCACCCCTCCATGATAGTTCCTCATTTGCTGGAGTTTTACGACCAATAAACTGGAATTCCGCCTGATTCCCAGATTTTCCTGTGCTATAGCCCACGCCTTCCTCCATGGGCCCGAGCCCCCAAACTCGGATCTCCTAAAATTTGTCTGAGACATCCAATACGACCTATGGAACCATATTCACTGCCCCACCATGACCATTTCTTGTTTCATGGAATTTTACATCTATAAAATTTGAATTCCGCCTGATTACCAGATTTTCGTGTGTTATAGCCCACGCCTTCCGCCATGGGCCCCGCCTCCCGAACCCGTATCGCCTAAAAGTTGTTTAGGACATCCAATACGACCAAAGGAACCATATTCGCTGCCCTGCCATGACCGTTCCTCATTTTTTGGCGTTTTACAGCCATAAAACTTAAATTACTCCTTATTCCCATATTTTTGTGTGTTATAGTCCACGCCTTTCGCCATGCGCCCTGGCACCCAGACTCGGATCGCCTAAAAGGCTTCCAAGACATCAAATACGGCCTAAGGAACCATAGGCAATGACCCTCCATGGTCTTTCCTCATTCTTTGGCACTTTACGGCTATAAAACTGGAGTTCCGCCCGATTCCTAGATTTTCTTGTGCTATAGCCCACACCATCCGCCATGTGCCAGATCTTCGTCAGTTATAGCCTACGCCTTCCGCCATGGGCCCAGCCCCCCGAACCCGTATCGCCTAAAATGTGTTTGGGACATCCAATACGATAAATGGAACCATAGTCACTGCCCTGCCATGACCGTTCCTCATGTTTTGGCATTTTACTGCCATAAAACTTAAATCCCGCCTGATTCCCATATTTTCGTGTGTTATAGCCCACGCCCTTCGCCATGAGCCTTGGCCCCCGGACCCGAATCGCCTAAAATTCTTGCAGGACATCTAATACGGCCTAAGGAACCATAGTCACTGCACCACCATGACCTATCCTTGTTATTTGGTATTTTATGGCCATAAAACTGGAATTCCGCTTGATTCCCACATATTCGTGTGTTATATCCCACGCCTTCTGCCATGGGACAGGGCCCCTGGACCAGGATTGCCTAACATTTATCTAGTATATGAAATACAACCTAAGGAACTGTAGTCACCGCTCTGCCATGACCATTCCTCTTATTTTAGCATTTTACAGCCACAAAACTGGAATTTCGCCCGATTCAACGTTATCGCAATGGGATCGGGTCCCCGGACCTGGATCACCTATAACTTTTTAGGACATCAAACATGACATAAGTAACCATAGCCATCACCTTTCCATGACCGTTCCTCATTTGTTGGCATTTTATGGTCATAAAACTAGAAGTCCGCCCGATTCATAGATTTTCGTGTGCTATAGCCATGCCTTTCGCCATGGGACCGGGCCCTTGGACCCGGATTGCCTAAAATTTGTCCGAGACATCTAATATGACCTATGGAATTATTGTCACTGCCCTGCCATGGCCGTTCCTAATTTTAATGAGTTTTACGGCCATTAAACCGAAATTCCGCCCGATTCCCAGATTTTCATGTGCTATATGGGCTCTGGCCCCCCAACCTGGATCGCCTAAAATTTTTTTAGGATATCTAATACGACCTAAGGAATGATAGTCACTTCCCCCGTCATGACATTTCCTCGTGTTTTGGCATTTTGCGGCCATAAAACTAAAATTCCGCCCGATTCCCATATTGTTTGGTGCTATAACCCACTATTGTCGCCATGGGCTAGGGCCACCGGACCCGAATCGCCTACAAGTTTTTCGGGACATCACATATGACCTAAGGAGACATAGTCACAGCCCCCCCATGACCTATCCTCATTATTTGGCATTTTACGGCCATAAAACTGGAATTCCGCCTGATTCCCAGATTTGCGTGTGCTATAGCCCATGCCTTCCTCCATGGCCCGGACCCTCAGACCTAGATCTCCTAACATTTATCCACGACATATAATACGACCAAAGGAACCATAGTCACCACCCTGCCATGACCTTTCCTCGTTGTTTGGCATTTTACGGCCATAAAACTAGAATTCCGCCCGATTCCTAGATTTTCGTGTGTTATATAGTCCACACCTTCCACCATGGGCCCGGGCCCTTTGACCCGAATTGCTTATTATTTGTCCGAGACATCTAATATGACCTATGGAACCCTTTTCACCGCCCCGCCATGATCGTTCCTCATTTTCTGGAGTTTTACGGCCATTAAATAGGAATTCCACCTGATTCTCAAATTTTCATGTGCTATAGCCCACGCCTTCCGCCACGGGCCCCCAAACACAGATCGCTTAAAATTTTGCCGAGACATCCAATATGACCTATGGAACCATATTCACCACCCCTGCATGACCGTTTCTCGTTTTTTGGCGTTCTACGGCCATATAATTTGAATTCCGCTTGATTCCCAAATTGTTGTGTGTTATAGCCCACACCCTCCGCCATGGCCCCAGCCCCCCAAACCCGTATCACCTAAAATTTGTTTTAGACATCCAATACGACAAAAGGAACCATAGTCACGGCCCCTCCATGACCATTTCTCATGTTTTGGCATTTTTCGGCAAATAAAACTTAAAATCCGCCCGATTCCCATATGTTTGTGTGCTACAGCCCATGCCTTTCGCCATGAGCCCTGAAAAATCGAATACGACCTATGGAACCATAGTCACTTCCCCTCCATGATCGTTCCTCATTTTTCGGTGTTTTACGACCATAAAACTAGAATTCCTAATGATTCCCAGATTTGCGTGTGCTATATTTCTGCCATGGGCCCGGGCCCCCGAAACAGGATAACCTTAAATTTTTTCGGGATATCAAATATGACTTGAGGAACCATACTCAGCGCCTCTCCATGACCTATCCTCATTTTCTAGAGTTTTACGGCCATTAAACTGGAATTCCGCGCGATTCCCAGATTTTCATGTGCTATAGCCCACACCTTCCGCCATGGGCCCGGGCACCCAAACCCGGATCGCCTAAAATTTTTTCGGGACATCCAATACGACCTATGGAACCATATTCATCACCCATCCATGAACGTTCATTTTTTTTGGCATTTTATGGCCATAAAACTGGAATTCTGCCCGATTCACAGATTTTTGTGTGTTAGAGCCCATGCCTTCCGCCATGGGATAGGGTCTCTAGACCAGGATTGCCTAAATTTTGTCTAGGACAATAAATACTACCTAAGGAACCATAATCAGTACCCCTCCATGATCGTTCCTCATTTTCTATAGTTTTACAGCCATTAAACCAGAATTTCGCCCGATTTCTAGATTTTCATGTGCTGTAACCCACGCCTTTCGCCACTTGCCCGGGCCCCCAAACCCCAATTTCCTAACATTTGTTAGGGACATCCAATATGACCTATATAACCATACTCATCGCCTCTCCATGAACGTTCTTCGTGTTTGGTATTTTACGTCCATAAAACTGGAATTCCGCCCGATTCACAGATTTATGTGTATTATAGCCCACGCTTCCGCCATGGGATAGAGCCCATGGACCAGGATTGCCTAAAATTTGTGTAGGACAACAAATACGACCTAAGGAACCATAATCACTACCCCTCTATGACCGTTTCTCATTTTCTAGAGTTTTACGGCCATTAAACCGGAATTCCGCCCGATTCCCAGATTTTCATGTACTATAGCCCACGCCTTCCGCCATGGGCCCGGACCCCCAAACCCGGATTGCCTAAAATTTGTTCGGGGCATCCAATACGACCTGTGGAACCATATGCACAACCCCGCCATGTATGTTCCTTATATTTTGGAGTTTTACGGCCATAAAACTGCAATTCTGCCCGATTCCCATATTTTTGGGTGCTATAGCCCATGCTTTCGGCCATGGCCCCCGGATCCGGATCGCCTAAAAGTTTTCGGGACATAATGAACGACCTAAGGAACCATAGTCACTGCCCCGTCATGACCTATCCTCGTTATTTGGTATTTTACGGCCAGAAAACTAGAATTCGCTCGATTCCCATATTTTCGTGTGCTATATCCCACGCCTTCCGCCATGGGCCAGGGACCCTGGACCAGGATTTCCTAACATTTGTCTAGGATATCAAATACGACCTAAGGAACCATAGTTACTGCTCCGCCATGACCATTCCTCTTTTTTTTTGCATTTTACGGCCACAAAACTAGAATTTCGCCTGATTCAACGTTATCGCAATGGGCTCCGGTCCCCGAACCTGGATCACCAATCACTTTTTTAGGACATCAAATATGACATAAGGAACCATAGCCATCACATTTCCATGACCATTCCTCATTTTGTGGCATTTTATGGTCATAAAACTGGAAGTCCGCCCGATTCGCAGATGTTCGTGTGTTATAGCCATGCCTTTCGCCATGGGACCGGGCACTTGGATCCGGATCGCCTAAAATCTGTCTGAGACATCTACTATGAACTATGGAACCCTTTTCACCTCCCCTCCATGAACGTTCATAATTGTCTAGAGGTTTACGGCCATTAAACCGGAATTTCGCCCGATTCCCAGGTTTTCATGTGCTATAATCCACGATATGGGCTCTGGACCCACAACCCGGATTGCCTACAATTGTTTTAGGACATGTAATATGACCTAAGGAATGATAGTCACTACCCTTCCATGACCGTTCCTCATGTTTTGGCAGTTTGCGGCCATAAAACTGAAATTCCACCCGATTTCCATATTGTTTGGTGCTATAACCCACGATTTACACCATGGGCCAGGGCCCCCAGACCCGGATTTCGGGACATCCGGCACATCACATACGACCTAAGGAGATATATTCATAGCCCTACCATGACCTATCCTCGTTATTTGGCATTTTACAGCCATAAAACGGGAATTCCGCCCTATTCCCAGATTTGCGTGTGCTATAGCCCACGTCTTCCTCCATGGGCCC
>AWOL01S0208187.1:0-12506 GCA_000715115.1 Nicotiana otophora
ATATTTGAACCCAAAGTATGACTGCAGGGGTATATATAGCCCAATAGTATAACGAGGGGTATTCTTAGACAATTTTCGAAAGTACATGGGTATATTTGGACCTTCTCCGTTTTGCAAATGCAAGGTTGCGAGATGATAATAGGCACACATGAGATCATCTAGAAGATGCATCTATTAAGACCATAAAATATCTAAACGACCCACTTGGTGGGTGAATAGGTCCACAAATGTCCCCTTGTATACGTTTCAAAAACGCAGGGGACTCAAACCCAACCTTTGTTGGTGATGGTCTAATAATTAGCTTGCCTTGATAACAAGAAGTGCAAGAAAATTCATTATTTAGAGGAATCTTTAAATTCTTTAATGGATGCCCATTTGAGTTTTCTATAATTCGTCTCATCACAATTGATCCAGGATGTCCCAATCGATCATGCCAAAGTACAAAAGTATTGGAATCAGTGACCTTTTGGTTTACGATAGAATGTGCCTCAATTGCACTAATTCTTGTCCAATACAAGCCACAAGATAAAGATGGTAACTTCTCGATAATCCTCTTCTGGCCAAAGACATTTTTGGTAACGATGAGATATTCAAGATTATTCTCATCTATTGTCTCAATATGAAATTCATTTCGGCGGATATCTTTAAAACTCAATAAGTTCCTCTTGGACTTGGAGGAAAACATTGCATTCTCTATGATAAGTATTGTTCCCTTAGGCAGAGTTATAGTAGCTCTTCCACAACCTTCAATTAGATTACTACTACCAGAAATTGTAGTACTATCTGCCTTACAGATACTTAAATGAGAGAAATATTTCTTCTCTTTGAATATTGTATGTGTCGTACATGAATCAATTAAACAAATATTTTTACAATTGAACTTTGATCCAAGTTTGCTTTGAGAGATATCCATATTTGCTTCCCATAGTTTGACATACAAAAGAAATATACGAATAAACATTAGTACGAATAACGATACGTTTTTTTCCCTTTAATTGTTGGTACAAAACTAGTAACTTGAAGTATCATTTTGTTGTTATAATAAATGTATCGCAAATCATAACTGTATGTTCTTGGAAGTAAGAACACGTAAGGATAAAGTAACAAGGGATCATAACAGATTATGTAATGAAGTATGAATAATGTAAGTTTTACATGTAACACGATTTAACACGTTTTAAAACGGATATTAAGCAAACTGATCAATTTGGATACTCTGTTTTGAGAAGACTAAGCAAGCTAAAGCATTATTTTAAAGTGAATTAACACTATCCCATAAAACTATATTTAATCAAAACGAACTAACACTATCCCATAAAATAAATAATACTAATTGATACCAATTACTACTAATCATGTAAAGAATTGTGATTACATGATATTTATTCACTAGCTACTACGAATAGGTAAAAATAAAAATCAAACTACTCAATCATCTTTAACCACGGATCCATCACCGATCAAGTGGTCTATTTTTTCATCAGGGTGCTCAAAGAAGTCTGCCACATCCAAGTGGGTGATGTCAAATTCATTGTCAGAGACAAAATTAGCTTCATGGCCTTTATTCTTTAGAGATGCTTGATAAAGCTCAACCAAATATCTTGGTGTACGGCAAATATTTGCACAATGCCCTTTTCCACACAACGATAGCATTCAGTTTCTGAACCCTATGCTTTTGGCTTCTCATCTTTCCCTTTCCACTTTTGGTGGTTATTTTTCTTTGGGGATGATTAACACCAGGAAAATTTCTTTCATGGCTATGGCCACGGCCACGAACAGGGCCACGACCTTTTACACGCTTAGCATAATGGGAATACACCCCATCCACTTCAGGCAATGGTGTAGAACCAGTGGGTCGATTTTCATGATTTCTCATTAGCAAGTCGTTTCGTTCAGCCACAAGGAAAAGAGAAATCGACTCAGAGTACTTCTTGAAACCTTTCTCTCTGTACTGCTGTTGCAGGACCATATTAGAAGCATGAAACGTTGTGAACGTTTTTTCAATCATATCATAGTTAGTGATACTATCTCCACAGAGTTTCAATTTAGAAGTAATTCTGAACATCGCAGAATTGTATTCAGAAACAGACTTAAAGTCTTGGAGCCTCAGATGAGCCCAATCATATCGTACTTGTGGAAGAGTGACTAACTTTAGTTGTCATATCTTTCCTTAAGTCATTCCACAAAACAAGTGGATCTTTGACTGTGAGATATTCTATTTTCAACCTTCATCAAGGTGATGGCGCAAGAAAATCAAGGCCTTAGCACAGTCTTGGTTAGATGCTTTATTTTTATCTTTAATGGCGTCTCCAAGACCCATTGCGTCTAAATGGATTTCAGCATTCAACACCCGTGTCATATAGTTCTTGTCCGAAATTTCAAGGGCAACGAACTTTGTTTTCATAATATCAGTCATAATTAAAAGAAGAGAAAAATTATACCTTAGTTTTCTCAAAGAGCTTCTTGAGACAATTCATAGCATAAGCTCTTTTTTTGCACACTCTCTTTGGATTTGTTTGATAGCATGAAGGTAATATGGAGTTGTTTGTCCTGTTTTCTTGTCATTCTTTTTACGCTTCCTTGGAGAGGGTTCCCACTTCATCGGTGCCCAGATTAGTGACCCTTATGGAAGACACACACACACATCTGCTGGAAATTCTCGGGACACTTCGAAGGGAACCATATCTTTAAATGAGAGGTGTTGAGAATATGCTAAATGATGTTTTTAGAGAGACTAAGCTAATAGATCATTTACCATAATAAAGTATTAAATCCCGCTCTATCAATATGAGTGCAAAAGATAAAGTGATCAAAAGGAGAGAAGAGAAAAGGCAGGCACTCTGTGGCGCCTTTTTCCCGGGGTAAGATCAGATTGCATTGCTGTCTGTAAAATTCTTCACTCGAGTAAGGGCACCACTTTAAGTATGCTTTGTGAACAAGATCTCCATGTGCCATGCTAGGATTATTAATAAACTAAAACAGCTCGTGTTATATCCTGATTCAAGGAGTTCCCAAGATACCCTGCCCATAATCATCTGTTTTTCAGTCACGTTGTTTCACCTTTTGGTGTTATGCCCTCCTATTATGTTTTTGTCATGTGAGCATACACGTCCATTACAGGGATATAGAATTTGATTCTTTTTCTTGCTTGGTATGCTTGTATAGATAAAAATAAAAGCTAAGTAATTATGCCACAAAATGAGTGCATCTTCCATCAAAATGCCATTTATGTTTTTCCTCCTCGCTCAAAAAATTTATCAAATCTTACATCATTTATACGTGTTAGATAAATGGAAACAATAGCATTTAAGATGAAAAATGAAAGAGGGAGGCAGTTTTATACCAAGAGTGTTTCATAAATTTCGCTTGGTAATTTTCTATATCTTAGATGTGCCAGCTAGTAGCTGGTGCATGCAGCTTTGCTTGACTAATCTGCATTTACTACCAGTCAAAAAGACCACGGTTATCAGCGACTCACTGGTTCCATTGGTGCTTGAATGCTAATTCCTTCATACTATGAATTTTCTCTTCCTAGATTTTAGAAGTGACAGCAGACGTCCTTTTTATAATTTGGTTATGCGCTTCTGAAAAGATTGGTTTTTCTATATTGCGGACCTCTCAATGGGATTGGAAAATGTTTTAGTAAGTTATTATTCATGACAATTGGTATTTTCATGTAGGAATGGCCTATTTCTGTGACTTATGGAGCTATAGCTGGTTATCTCGTGGGGCTTGTGGCATCCTTGGGCTGCATTTTCTACCGTAAGCGCCAGCAGTATCTAAAAGAAGAGTAGAGTCTGGCTTCTGAGAATTAGCCGTGGAAGGCTCTTGATGCTAATAATAGTCTTGGGACGAAGTTAGGCCTTTATTACACAGCTACCTAGCAATATGATATCCAATTTTGCACTCTTCCTATATTCAGTATATCTTTCTTCTTTTTCTAGAGTGTAGTCCATTTCTTTAGGAGTAAATTCTTTAACACATTGAGAAATGATGTTCAAGAAGAGATACAGAAGTTCCCGAAGGAAGTTTTTGCAAGATGGATGTTAGTAGATCAAGCCAAGGGGTTATCATTAACCGCCTCTCTCTACTTTCACAAGGTAGGGGTAAGGTCTACGTACACACTATCCTCCCAAGATTTCGCTTGTGGGAGTACATTGGGTTTGTCGTTTGTTTGTTTGGATGTTAGTAGACCGGCAAGATATCTAGCATTTTGCTTCTGTTAACTTGGACATTATGGATTTGTAAATTCAACTGATTACTTGTACACGTCTCTCTGGACATTCGGGTTATTACTTGGTACAAGTTAGAACACTTATGCTCTCTCTTATTTTATGCTTTCCGATGAATATTCCTTTTTCCTCTCGCAAGATGCTTTTACTCTATTCATGCACATCATTTGCCGTCTAATTGCAATCTCTACGTGGACTTTCAGAGTTGGGACCTAATTTTTGCGGGGTCTCAATTTATTCGTACCCTTTACCTGTGTTGAGAAGAAAGAGAAACACGTCTCAAGTTCAGGATTTGTTGAGATTCCTAACGATTTTCTCTTTTATTACTTTTTTCCTGTTTGAAGCGAATTCTTTACCTTTCTTGTCTTCTTTTGCCTTTTAGTCGTAACAACTATTTCCGGTAAAACCACTTGTTTGAAATCTTTTCCAAAAATCAAACTTCTGTGAATTTAACCGCTTAGAAAAAACAAGATGTTATCTACTATACTTACCTTAGCAACGAAGATTTGACAATGGACGTAGCATAGACACGAGGGTGGTGACACCTCAGTGCTGACATTGTAAATATAGTAATAGTGTCCTAATTCTCAATCTCTCTTTCTGCGGTGCCATGGATAATCATTTTTTTTTGAAGTAGGGCCATGACCAAAGACTTTGTCTTCGTGTTAGTCTTATCTCCTTCTTTCTCTAAAATTGCTTCTTTTCCATTCCTTTTAAACCATTATAATGCGAAAGGTCACTCACAAAATAACTACCCAACTATTAATTTGACCGATATCATATATCTAGTGATCCTTCTGCTAGAACGAAGCGAAAATAAGCTGTCAAATTCAGCTCATGAAATTATAATTTGTCCAACTTGTTCAAAATTAAGCGGATTGGGTGAGGCATTTATGCAATGTAAGGTCAATTTGAGCTTATTCCAAGTTAGCCCGTCTAAAAGTTTAGGTCAATTTGGCAGTCTATCTAGCTCAAATTGTGCCTAAATCAACTCATAACGAGATTAATCAAAACGTAAAATAATACTCCATCCGTTTCAATTTGTTTGAACTTTTTCGGAGTACGTGAATCAAATTGACTAATTTTTCGTGTGAATTTGGATAAAGATTTCTAAGTTTTTTAAAATAAAATTTATATGTTTAGAAATCACATAAAAAGTACTATAAGTCACAGTAGTTAATAATCAAATTATTTTTTAAAAGATTGATCAAAGATAGTTTTATTTGACTCTCCAAATAATAAAAGGTTTTCTTCTTGAAACAGAGGAGTAAGTATTTAGAATTTGGCTGGTCAAGTACAGTCATGATAACAAACTTAAAGCCTTTCTTAGTTTGGTTAATTAGCCAACAAATTATAAAATAAAAAATAAATAGATAAAAAAGAATTTAAGCCAGACTATAGGGTTAGTACCAACTATTTAGTTCGAATTGACTCATTCATTTTGACCAAAGATAATTCTAAACTGAGTTATGATCAGTTTTTTAATTAATTCAATCAATTTTACTTTACAATTTATTCCAACTCACTTGTTTAACGCCTTAAATTAAAAACAATGGACAGTCTAAACGGCATTGATCCATTACCTAGGTCCGCGTTCTAATTACGCCAATGTTATATTCGAATTTGCTTCTACCTCCAAAACTACCCTCCCATTTTAACTTGGAAAGATAAAAAGCTCATAAGTATATTAAACGATGCCACGTCAGCTATGAAGTTCAAGCAACAAGGTAAGCTTTTCCCAGTCCACGTGTCATAGAGCAAAACAACAAATGGTCCCACAACCGAAGCCTTTAAAAACTCTTATATAGAGCCCCTATAAGCGCCAAAAACGCACTCACATACACCACCCTCAAACCCCAAACACCCACCCCTACCGGCTACCACCACTCTCTCCCTCTAAAACCCACCTCTCACTCTCTTTCTCTCTCTAATTTCTCACTTTGGAAAATTTCTCCGATCAGATACAAAATCATCACCGGTACGAATTCTTCTAAACCGGTGGGCCAGCTCGTATTGATTTCATCTATCTTCGTAAATTTTGAATAAGTCTTTTGTTTTAATTTTGATTTATAAAAAAAGAAATTTGGATGGGTTGGGTTGGGTTTGTAATTAATGACGGAGATTACGTGTTGCGATCAGTTCCTTATGGTGCAGGGTCAGTTGTACTCTTTGGATTGTTGCAAGTTGCAACTTTTGTATTTGTTGTTTGTTCATTAAGGTTGTCCTTCCGTTATTGAGTTCTCATAATAACAAAGAGGATTTTATGGGTGTCTGCTTTTCTTCATTTTCTGGGTTTCACTATTCTTGAGTGCCGTGTGATGGAATCTAGGGTTTACAACGCCCAAGAGCAGGCAATAGAGACAGTTGTGTGTTATGCATACCGGGTGATTTTAGCTCTGCTACGTCTCTGGGTCTCCTTTTTTTCTTTTTTTGTGTGTGGGTCATTTGGGCCTTTGATGATATGCTAGAACTTCGTGATTTGTATTTGTTTTTGTCACATTATATGTAGTCTGCTGCACTAAGTAGTTAACCTTTAGTTTCCGCCATTGGCATATCAGAAACTTACTTTGCGTATATCTCAGTGTTGAATAGCGATCAATCCAAAAAAAAATATGTGAAGGGAAAATTAATTCAGTCCCGGCCAATGAAGATGGCTCAAGAATTTTGGCAGTCTTTATTCTCCGGTTTCTCTTAAGTATTTTATGCATTGTGTCCCCATTTTGCGGCCTTTCGACTGTGAACTTTGATGTAATTTCATTTTCTGTGTATTCGCAGCCCATTCATCTTGTTTTATTGCTGTGCCAATCTGGTGATAGTGTAATTGTTCTTATCCTTATTAGCGGTGGAATCTATATGGTTAAAAAATTATTATAGTTAAACTTGCTTTCCTTGAGTATTTTGTGATAGTATCACCTATTGGTCTTCCAACTATGATGTAATTGCATTACTTTGGTTTGGTTGAATCTGTTTCAATAGTTTTATTTTTGAGCCAATTGGAAGCAAATGTGATTGATTTTACCCTTCTACAATGGAAGTAAGTTGGCTCTTCGAAATTGCTCACATCAAAATACTCTAGGTTCTTTGACACCAGAGTGGACCTCTCCCCCACCCCCAATAGAAAAAGATGTTCAATCGGCTAATCTCGAGAATAGTTTAGAAGATCTTTTTTTCTATGTTCATGGGTGGATGTAGAATTCAATCTAGGGGATCACCCAAACCCGATAGCTTTGGCTCGGACCCTGCATATATTCTTAATAATTTACAAGATATGTACAAATAATTGATTCGTCACTGCTTCAGGTTACCGAGGAAATGACTCTCGATATGAAGGCATGGAGAACGAGTATTAGGGTTGTAGGTTGACATATAGTAGCGAGTCTCTCCTATTATTGTATTTGCTTATTCCTGGTTCGTTATTAGTACATATTGTGTTATTCTCTTCCATTACCCTATTACCTTGTTGTTGCTATTGTTTGTTGTTTTAGTTCACTGTTCCTTGAGCCGAGGGTCTACCGGAAACAGACTCTCAATCTTCATAAGATAGGGGTAAGGTCTACGTACACACTGCCCTTCCCAGACCCCACTTGTGGGATTACACTAGGTTTGATGTTGTTGTACAAATAATTGATTCGAACCCAATAAAACAAATGAGTTGTGGTAGAATCCCGAACTCAAACTCATAAGGTTCAAATCCTGAATTCGCTTCTATCTATGTGCAATTATAGTAGTAACTTTGGTCAGGAAGAATTGGAGGAGCATCAAGTATAATCGCTTTATGCTTTTCTTTCTCTTTGTCGTCTCCTCTAGTTTATGAAGTGGATGTCGTTATGTGAATGAGAGTAGTCAAGCTTACCTTTTGATTTAATTGATCAGATCCAAGCTATTCAATGGGATGTGACAAACCAGAGAACTTGCCAGACCCTACTTCATTTCATGCTTTTGATGATCTTTCCCTCAGCATCAGACAAAGTGGAGCTGTTGATTATAACGGTGTTGTCCAAGGTGGGTTCAGTTCAGGGGCTAATGTCACATCCTTCCCTTTTGTATCTCCGCCAGCTGCCCGTCCTCTTCCAGGAAATGTTAATGAGATGAACAACTTTCAGATGGCCAATTTGAAGAATCTCTATAGCTATCATCACCAGCTGGAACCAAATTTAGCTAATGTTAGAAATATTGCACCCATCTTTCCCACTCCATCAGGAATGCCACATTCCATGGGAAATGCAGCAGAGATATACCATTCAAATATGAATAACAACATGCTGACCTCAGATAGTTTCTTGAATGAAGCTGTCTTGTCCATGGGAATTCAGAATCCAGGGGTCAGCATGAATTTTATGCCTATGCAAAGCAATGCAGCGGGATGTTTTGAAAAGGCTGGGAAAGTCACAGGTATTAATCAAAATAGCTCGCAGGCAAGTGGAACTCCTTTTGACATAGGGTATAGCATGCAGAATACTAAAAGTATTAGTGGAATAGGAATTCATAATGATGTCAAGGTCAATCCTGTTCCTTTTTCTTCCCCAGAAAACATTGATGGTAGTTTTCTGACCCTTGGAATAGGAAGTAACATAGATAATAGATCAAAGTTTAGATTCAGTGCCAAAGAGGTCAGCAGCAGACTGGAGGAAGCTGTCTTGTCACAAAGTAACAACTCTCATGTCCAACATTTGAAAAGAAGTATCTCAAGTTTAGCTCATGGTGTTCCTGGTGGTATTCCAAATTTCAATCGTGATAGTGGTGGTTTGCCCAATTCAGCCAGGAAATTAGGTGTTTCAACCTGCTCTTCAAACAATGATGAAATTGTGCTTGCTCCAGGCTCTAGAATAAGTGCACCTCCATGTGTTAACTTAACCCCCGACACGCGACTTAATTCTTCTAACAGCACAAACTTAGGTGCTGTTGGTAAAGCTGATCTAAGACTTGCTGAACCTGATCCCTTCAAGTGCGTTCAAGGTGGTTTGCCTCCTCCTTCATTGCCATTTAGCATCAATTCAACATTACCCCCTCATCTTGGATATGCTAGAACGGTGGCAGCTCCTGAATCTGCTCAACCTGTTTGGGTAGCAGCTCCTTTATCTGCTCAACCTGGTTTGGTAACAGCTCAACCAACTATTAAGCAGCAGAGTAACTGTTACCCAAACATTTCCAGGAACCAATCTTTCATGGAATCTCTTATTCTCGGTCATGGTGGCAGCGGAGTGAGGCAAGACCATTTAGGTGCGTTTATAAATTTCTATTTTTGTTTCCTGAATTTACCAGTTATCAAGTTATCCATTTCGTACTTTACCACTATAGCTTATGCTGACAGTTGATTATGATTGGATTTCTTGATCCTATTTTCTTTAGTAGAAATTTATCATTATAGTAGACAATAACCTCTTCTTTTCAAGGATAAGGCAACCCAAAAGCGCACAAGGCATCCTGCGTTCATGCAAGATACGGGGAAGGGCCTCATCCCCAGGGGTGCTTACCTTAATGTAAGCATTCGTGGTTGCTTCCACAGCTCGAATCAGCAGCCTATGGGTCACATGGAGACAACTTTACCGTTGATCCAAGGCTCCCTTCTCTTCTTTTCAAGGATGATTATTTTTATTTTGAGGCGACGGATTTTAGTGTATGTGCATGACAACTGAAATAGCTGTTTATCAAAAACAAGAAGCGATTGTTTCTGCTTGCTGTGTCAGAATTCCTAAGATATTCATGGGTCTACTGGCTCAATTTGTTGCTTTTGTTGCCATGTATGTTCTAAGTTGGCAGCTTCCAGGATAATCCTAGGATATGTTTTTGCACCCTTAACCAAACAAACATGACTATGGACAGTCCATTTACCTCATTTTAAGGAAATTTTGCAGATGAAATTTACTTGACTGATATATTGTCATCGATTTAATAAGAAGTGTTATCTCTCTTTTTTAAATACTCTTCGCATGGTATCAACTCCTCTACAAGATTCTAGAGATTTATGTAAGTCTTTTTCCCAGTAAATGGTGTTATGCCAAGTGTTTCTAAAAGCGAAAAATGCAAAAGATGACAAGGTCTATGGGGTTGAAGCAAAAAACGTGTAGTGAAGAACACAATTTACAAATAAATCAAAAAAAATACAAAACATATACGAATTGAGTACTATAATAAATAATAATCATATTGTATTTAAAATAAATATATCAGCATCCCACATAACACTATTCTATATTAATTCAACTCCTTTTCTGATAAGGATATATTAATCAATTTCCTTCAAATTTTAGTTTGATCACTTCTTGCTGGAATCAATCTATGCATCATTGTTTGAAGTGCATACTTTTTTAAAGCGCAGGGCTTCGCTCATGAAGCAAAAAACGCGAAATGATAAGGTCTTTGGGCTTGAAGTGAAAATCGTGAAGAGAAGCGTACAATCTAGTAAATGGCATATGTCCTCACAGCTACATACATGACCTTTTTTTTGGTTTCTCTCATATATTAGTATTTGCTGATGACATAGTGCTGATTGATGAGACACGAGATGGCGTCAACGAGAGGCTGTAGGTTTGGAGACCGGCCATTGAGTCTAAGGGTTTCAAGTTGAGCAGGACGAAGACGGAGTACCTAGAGTGCAAGTTCAACGTCGAGCCGGCGGAAGCGGGATTGGACGTAAGGCTTGAATCACAAGTTATTCCCAAGAGGGGCAGTTTCAAGTACCTTGGGTTGGTTATCCAGGGGGGTGGGGAGATCGACGAGGATGTCACACACCGTATAGGGGTGGGGTGGATGAAGTGGAGGTTAGTGTCTGGAGTCCTGTGTGACAACAAAGTGCCACCGATACTTAAAGGTAAATTTTATAGAGCGGTGGATAGACCGACCATGTTGTATGGGGCTGAGTGTTGGCCAGTTAAAAACTCACATATCCAGAAGATGAAAGTAGCTGAATTGAGTATGTTGAGGTGGATGTGCGGGCATACTAAGATGAATAAGATTATGAATGAAGATATGCGGGAGAAGGTAGGCGTGGCCCCCATGAATGACAAGCTGCATGAAGCAAGGCCTCAGATGGTTCGGGCACGTTCATAGAAGGAGCCAGATGCACCGGTGAGAATGTGTGAGCGGCTGGCTTTGGTGGGTACGAGGAGAGGTAGAGGGCGGCCTAAGAAGCATTGGGTAGATGTGATCAGGCAGGACATGGCGTGACTTCAGATTACCGAGGACATGGCCCTAGACAGGAAGTTGTGGAAGTCGAGCATTAGGATTGAAGGTTAGGAGGTAGTTGTGCATATTTCTACGGCGCGCCAGAGTGAGACTTGTCTGTTAGGACTTAGTCTTAGACTGTTAGTGGTTTATGTTGAGTTCACACTACTCTTTCGTTCCTCTTAGTGCCGGCTTTATCTACTGGTTATTGTTTTGCTTTTCATCTATTTTCTGGTTCTAGTGATGCTGTTACTTCCTCCGTTTCAATTTATGTGAACCCATTTGACTTGGCACGGAGTTTAAGAAAAGAGAGAAGACTTTTGAACTTGTGGTGTAAAATGAGGCACATATATTTTGTGTGGCTATAAATCATTGTATAAAAGTAAATTATTTTCAAATAAGGAAAGAGGTCATTTTTTTTTGCACGGACTAAAAAGGAAATAAGTTCACATAAATTGAAACGGAGGGAGTATTTTTTTTCTATGTTTTCTATTGATGATACTGATATATTGTCTCTTTTCGTCTTGTTTTCATCTTCCTGAGCCGAGGGTCTTACGGAAACAGCCTTTCTACCCCTCGGGGTAGGGGTAAGGTCTGCGTATACACTACCCTCCCCAGACCCCACTCGTGGGATTTCACTGGGTCGTTGTTGTTGTCGAATCATATATTAGTATTCTTGTCCTTGTGGATTTCACAAATTGCCTAGTAGTCTAATGCAATCTTATTGACTTACTGTGGTACGTAACATTGTTATGACCAAATTTTTTCAGGTCAGCAATCTTTTGTTAATGTTCCGCATCCTTGGGGTGATAACCTATTTCCTGAAAGAACGGGAGCTCAATTTGCGGNTTTTGCACGGACTAAAAAGGAAATAAGTTCACATAAATTGAAACGGAGGGAGTATTTTTTTTCTATGTTTTCTATTGATGATACTGATATATTGTCTCTTTTCGTCTTGTTTTCATCTTCCTGAGCCGAGGGTCTTACGGAAACAGCCTTTCTACCCCTCGGGGTAGGGGTAAGGTCTGCGTATACACTACCCTCCCCAGACCCCACTCGTGGGATTTCACTGGGTCGTTGTTGTTGTCGAATCATATATTAGTATTCTTG
>AWOL01S0208284.1:302-21835 GCA_000715115.1 Nicotiana otophora
ATAGAAATTTTAAAGTGTTCTTGAGAATTTCATTTGATTTGGTGCTAAATTCGTAGTTCTAGGTGTTATTTTAGCGATTTGATCGCGCGAGCAAGTCCGTATGATATTTTTAGACTTGCGTGCATGTTTGGTTTGGAGCCCTGAGGGCTCGGGTGCCATTCGGCGATGCGCGAGTTGAGTTCAAACCTCAACAAGGCTGCTGGTGCACCAAATCTGGTGTGCCCGCACCTGCGAGCCTTTGGTCGCAGGTGCGAGCGATAGCCCCGCAGGTGCGACCCAGGCCTGGACTTTATTTTTCCGCAGATGCGGATTTTTCTCCATAGGAGCGGGATCGCAGAAGCGGAACCATGTCCGCAAGTGTGGGCCCAGTTAGCCCAGTTCTTTTCCGCAGAAGCGCACATCCTGTCCGCACATGCGGATGCGCAGGTGCGACCAAAACACCGCAGGTGCGAAGGTCGCTGGACAGTGAGTTCATTTAATTTGTACTCCAGCCATTTGTCTTCCCGTTTTCAAAAGGATAGGAGGCCTAGGGCGATTTTTCAAAGACATTTTCTTCCCCAAATCATAGGTAAGTGTTCCCTAACTCGTTTCTTTCAATCTTTTACTTCATTTTACTAGAATTCAACCTAAAATCTAGAGTCTTCATGGTAGAATTAGGGGTTAGGGTAGAAACTAGGGATTTCAAGAATTTGGGGATTTAGACCTCGATTTGAGGTCGGATTCCAAAACTAATTACATATTCGGGGTCGGGGGTTGAATGGGTAAAAGGATTTTGGTCCGAATCTCGGGTTTTGACCAAGCGGGCAGGGGTCGATGTTTTTCGACTTTTTGGAGGAAAATTTGAGAAATTTAATTAATGAAATATAATTGATTCCTTTAGCAATATTTGATATTATTGAGTCATTTTTGAATAGATACGAGTGGTTTTGAGGTGAATTCTAAAGAAAAAACTGTGATTGAGAATTAAGTGACTTTCGGAGCAAGGTAAGTGCCGTGTCTAACTTTGGCTTGAGGGAATAGGTATTATGTGTTCATTTGCTACATGATTGGTTGTTAAATGCGATGTATAGGTAAGGTGACGAGCATCTATGCGTCGTTGTCGAGTGATAGCATGTGAGTGAAATTCTATTCTTGTCTATTTTGTAGCCTTAAATTCTACTATCCATGCTTAGCAGGTTATTTGAAATGTTGGGTGACTCATATTTGGTTTCACTGAGATTTGGTAACTTTCGAATATTGATTCGAGGTTGAGATTACATTGTGCTATTGATTATGGAAAAAATACTGGTTTATTTGTGATACTCTTATCTATCCGTTGTTATTGATTCTGTGATTTGTGAGGAGGAGTGTAAAGCACGAAGGGTGATGCCGTGCATGCATTATTTATATTGTGAGGAAGAGTGTAAAGCACGAAGGGTGATGCCGTTATATTATGAGAGGTTTAAAAGCACGAAGGGTGATGTCATGCCGTTCTATTTATTTATTTGGGTGAGGTTGAGAGTAAAAGCACGAAAGGGGATGTCGTGCCGTTCTATTTATTTATTTGGTGAGATTGAGAGTAAAAGCATGAAGGGTGATGCCGTGCAGTTTTCCCTTGCTGTTTTAATTGCTCAATTCGTTTAAGGATTTTCTGTTTAATTCTTTATTCTCACTCTTTATGTTGTATTCCCCCATTGTATGTCCCCTTCCCATTAATTCTGTGTTATTGTTTTACTTACTGTTGTTGCCACTAGCATGATTATACTGTTCAAGTTATATGTGGGAGTCTTGTCCTAGCCTCGTCACTACTTCACCGAGGTTAGGCTCGACACTTACCAGTACATGGGGTCAGTTGTACTGATGCTGCACTCTACACTTTCTGTGTAGATTTTGATACCGGCTCAGGTTGATCGAGATTTGCTATTGGTACGCTGTCCGTAGACTCAAGGTAGATCTGTCGGCGTTCACAGACCTGAAGTCCCTGTCTATTTTTTATGTCCTACTATTTTCTTTCATTCAGACAGTTGTATTTCTTTCAGGCTATTACTTGTAGTAAATTCTAGAATGCTCATGAATTATGACTCCAGATCCGGGTGGTAGTAATTAATACAGTTTTATGATATTCTGCACTTATTATATTTTATCTTAGTTAATTATTGTTATTTACTGAATGGAAATAAGGAATTGGTTTAACGATTTTCTAACGTTGGCTTGCCTAGCAAGTGAAATGTTAGGTGCCATCACGGTCCTGTCGGTGGAAATTTCGGATCGTGACATAAATGAAATTTATTCTTCATCTAGAAGGTCCATTTTTATTTGGTTATATCCTGAATATGCATCTAAAAAACTCAAAAGTTCATGTCCTGCGATAGAATTAATTTGTTGATCTATATGCGGTAAAGGAAATGAATCTTTAGGACAATCCTTATTTAAATCAGTATAATCTACGCAAACTCGTCATTTTCCATTCTTTTTAGGAACTACCATGGTATTACCTAACCAGTGAGGGTACTTTACCTCTAATATTGACCTAATTTTTAAAAGCTTTTGTACCTCATCATGGACCATTTAATTTTGGAAGGATCCTTGCTTCCTCTTCTTCTACTTGACATGTGGGTATAATGGATCCTCATTCAGTTTGTGGGTTATCACCTCCGATGGTATACCTGTCATATCTGAGTGCGACCAAGCAAAGCAATCTGCGTTAGCTTGTAAAAATTCAATTAACTTACCGTTCATTTCTGGTCTTAAATTTGCTCCGATGTAAACTTTTCTGTCTGGCCAGTGTACAAATAGCACTACAGCTTCGAGCTCTTTAGTAGTTGTCTTAATATTTTTATTTTCTTCTGGCTCTTGAATAACATCGGGTCTCGAATAAACATCAGTCTGTCCTGGTGTTTTTAGTTGAGATCTTCGTAGCAACGTCCTCAACTAAATTTTGTAGTTGTTATTTTGCGTCTGCATCATTGGTTACCTTGCTTGCAATCACCACTGAGTTGATACTTCTTGAAGCTTACTAATCTCCACGGATTTTACGGATTCCCCACTATGAAGGAAATTTGATAACTTGATGTAATGTAGATGGGACATCATCCATATCGTGAATCCACGGTCTTCCCAGAATTATATTGTAGGTCATGTCCGCGTCTATCACTTAGAACTTTGTATCCTCGACAACTCCTTCTGCAAATGTGGTGAGTACAACTTCCCTTTTCGTGATAACGCTTGAATTATCAAACCCGGACAAGGACCGTGCCTTTGGTATCACCTTATCACGAGCTTGCATTTCATCCACCACCCTCAGTAAAATGATGTTCACTGAGCTACCTGGATCAATCAAAACTCATTTTACATTAGTATCATATACAAGTAAGGATATTACCAGTACATCGTTGTGAGGAATTATCAAGCCGTCTGCATCCTCATCATCGAATGTTATACTATCACTATCCAATACCTAGCGAACTCGCTTCCCGTGAGTAACCATGATTTTTGACGTCTTTTTTACAGCTGTATATGTTACTCCATTGACCTCATCTCCCCCAGTTATTACGTTGACTCTTGTTTTTGGTGATGGAGGTTTTGGGAGCTCTTGTATGTTCTTCATATATGATTGTCTTCCTTTCTCACTGAACAAATCAGTAAGATAACTTTGCTTCAATAAATGTTCGACTTCTCATTGCAGAAGTCTACAATCTGATGTTCTATGGTCATGATCGTTATGAAACTCACACCAGAAATCGGTATTTCTTTTGCTTGGATCTGATTTCATTTTTTTAGGCCATCACATCTTATCCCCCATACCTCTTAAAACATCTACTAACTCGGAGGTGCTGACATTAACGTTGTAATCTCCTATCCTCGCTTGCGTATTGGAATCATTGCTTCGGGCATCCCGTTCCTTTCTGAACCTAGATGAAGAATTCGTGTCTTTTTGCCTTGGTCTTGGGTCGAATCGTGCACTTTCCTGTTTAGATCGAGAATCTCGCCCAGCAGGTCCCATGTACGGCTCGTACCTATTTTTACCGAAACTTTTTTCTGATTCTGCACGTCTCGATCCTGGTCTTTCATCGGCCCTTAGCTGTTCGATCATATCTTCTTCTATCCACAACTTTGTACTATACCTGTTGTACACATCATTCCAAGTTGTAGCTGGAAATTCTCGCAAACTTTCCTTCAGCCTCCTCGTGGCTTCTGAACTTTTTTCGTTCAAGTTGCTCGCGAATGCCATAGCCGCCCAGTTATCAGGTACTCGAGGTAACATCATCCTTTCCTGCTGGAATCTGTCTACGAATTCTCGGAGCAATTTTGTATTCCCTTGTTTAACCTTAAAGATGTTTTTCATCATTTTCTCAACTTTTTGAGCTTCCTAATGTGTTTTTATTAATGAATCTGCAAGCTCAATAAAAGAATCAATAAAAATTTTAGGTAAAAGAGAATACCACATTAATTCTCCCTTTGTGAGTGTTTCACCAAACTTTTAACCAAAACTGATTCGATTTCCTGTTTGGTAAAGTCGTTGCCTTTCACGCCAGTAGTGAACATAGTTACGTGATCTCGAGGGTCAGTTGTTTCATTATATTTGGGAATATCAGGTATTTTAAAATTTTTAGAAATTGGTAAAGGTGTTGCACTTGGCTTCTAGAGTTGTGAATACTTGTCATTATTTACCCCTTTGATTACGGGTGGTACGCCTGGTATCTTCTCTATATGATCCTTCTGTTCCTTCAACTGTTTCTGCAAAGTTAGCGCTAAACTTTGTAAATTAGAATTATTTGGAGTACCTGACCCTCCATCACAGGATTCATTAGGATTTTCTCCACTTTCAGAATTATTAAGCTCCAAACGCGGGTTCTCCAAAGTTGTTGTATTAACTGGTGGAGGAGTTTGCGCCGTATTGGGTAATATTCTAACAAAAGCTTGCAGCGCATTATTCACATGCTCCGCAATCAATTGCTTTAAAGCGTCTTGCTCCACTGTTTGGTCATTTCCCTGTTGATCATCAACGCGAGAGGTGGACCTTGCAGGCGAACTGCCACATGACTGTTGAGGGGATCCCGTTGGTGTGTGGTGAGGTGGAGTTGCACCTTGTTGGTTCAGCTGGTTGTTATCGTTAACGGTAGACATATTTGATTATTAAAGATTGGAAAGTGAACAGATTATTAGATTTTCGGTAACATAACCAATTTGTTTAACCAAAAATAGATTTCTCGGTCAAAGTCAATATCTAGAAGAAATCGGGTTACTGATAACCAAGATTTACTTCACTTTCCCAATAATTTTGGAGGAATAGATCAAAGAATGGAAATGATTGACAAAGGAAAATAAGAAATGAACTGATAATCACTCCCCAAAATCAAGGCTTAAAGCTTGGAGAATAAAACAAAGAATAATAGTGTGGATTTCAATAATAATCGTAACTTACCGTTACAAAATGAGATTTTTGTCCTTATATAAGAGCATACAATTATAACGGTTCCCGTACTTAATTTGGGCTCATTAATGGTATTAATTGTATTGATTGTTCGTTACCATATGTTACCGTAACGGATATATTTACGACTAAAGATTCCTTGCAACTGTTCCGATTTTCATTCCTTATTTACATCAAGTTTGTGTATCTTCCCTTCTTTGGAGCCTTCATTCATTTTGCTCATGTTTCTCCTTTAACAGTTGTCAGGTCCGGTTCTTTCCTCAATATAACCCCGTGGGTGTTTCTTCCGTGCCTTTTCTGTACTCTTTAATTCGTCTAATTAAGAGTGTCACTTGTTTTTACATCGATGTTCCACGTGTCATACCCCGACAGCTTGTTGATTGTCCACGTGTCATGTCTTTTTACACTAATACAACATGTATAGACAAATTCACTATCAAAGTGACTTAAATAAGTAGACTGAATTTTAATAATAAAATATTAAAAGGGAAATCATCAGATTGCATCAACGTGGAACATGAATATGGATGAAATTTGAAGTCTCGGCGAAACATGGGGCAAAAAATGAATAGCTCCAAATCTTCGCCACGTATTCCGGTTATTGAGTGCGACAGTCACGTGGGAAGTTTGACGAATAATTGCAAAAGCGTAACCGTCAGAATCAACGGCTTAACGGCCAATAACCACCATTAATGGCTCAGTTTACGCCCTCTTTCTTTCTATTATCGCTATCGGCCTCCCTAATTTTCAGTTCCTCTTTGAAAAACTTCGAGCTAAATTAAACACATTTCCTTGATGTATGGTACGCTGTAGTCTCATGGGTGATAATATATATTCTTCAGATTTTTTAAAAATGTTGTTAGCTGTAAGTATATATGATCATCACAAGTACTGTATTTTTTAAAGATTTAACACGAGCAGAGACGTATACAAGACTTTGTTTTAAGTAGTGACAACATTTAAAAAATAAATCACAATAACAAAATAAAAAATAAAAAGTTGAGAAAATTAACGCCAACAAATCCGGTCACTTAAAAGTTGTGAATCATAGAAAAAGAAGAATAACTTTTGTTTCAAAATTATAGTTCTAAATCCATTTAAGTTGTACTAAAATAATTGCATGTTATATTTATTAACTATTTATCACTTTAATTAATGTATAACGAATTTAATGTGCTGGTTTAACCAATATTTTTAGCTTAGAGGATAGAGTTCGATCTTTACAGAATCTAATTTATAAACTAAAGATGCTTTAAAAATGTGCTAGAAAGTAGAAATAGAAGGAGTGGTCTCGATCCCCCACCCTTCTAGTGAAAGTGGACGCACTGCCATCAGACAAATAGCCAGTTTGGCCAAGCTTCTAAAGAGGCTAGAAGTGTTTTTTTCTCAAAAATACTTTTTTTCTTTAACTTGAGGTGTTTGACCAAGCTTTTTTTGGGGGAAAAAGTATTTTTGGGAAGAAGCAGAAGAGAACCAGAAAAAAATAATTTCTTCCTAAAAGTAGAAACAGAAGCAGTTTTGACTTTTCATCTTACCAAGAATACCCTTAACAAAATATAATATATACCAAAATAACTGTTAAACCTAATACTTAGGATATTAATATATACATATTTCTTATTTTTTAGGATAGCTGTCTAATATATAGTGACTTTAGGGGTGAATGCTTTTAAATTTGTTGAATAATTTTTAATATATTTAACTTATATTAAAAGAATTAAGTACTTTTAAATTTTATTTTCATATTTTACTTAAATAAAATAAAAAGATTTAATTATTGTCTGTAATAATAAATTTTTGAGATTATTTATTTACTTATAATATTAACTATTAAATAAATATATTCATGTCCTTATTCGTAATTTAATACTTAAAAGCACTTTCTGAAAAGCTTGGCCAAACACAAATTATTGCTCAAAAGTGCTTTTCAGAGTGATTAGCCAAACACAAATTGCTTCTGTCCAAAAGTACTTTTTTCAAAAGTACTTTTGAAAAAAACACTTCTCAAAATAAGCTGATTTCTCCAGCTTGGCCAAATAGGCTAAAAGTAAGCTTATTAGTCAAATGGTATCCTTTTATTAATATAATATTTATATATATATATATATATATATTGTTTATATGTGTGTTTAATAAAATTTTCTGATGAAGCGGTGTCCGATAACATCGCTTGCACTCACGTGCCTCCGCCCCTGAACACGAGTACGATGATATTTTTGAAGAATATATCCGAGCAACATAGGTGATGGTTCTTTGTCGTCCACGTCTCGTTTGGACCCGTTCAATATGAGGTCCCATCACAGAGAATACTTACTCCCACATAGTGTTCATAAAAGTCATAAATTAAAATAAAAATAGTAGCACTTAATTATGGTTAAGTTTTATATATATATATATATATATATATATAATACATGTCTTACATTCGTTTGCTCAATGTACGTTTAAGTTTTCTTTTCGTTTTTCTACCTTGCATGTTAAGCTAATTAAGAGCATTCGTCACACCTGACGTCCTCATCAAATAACATGAATTTATGATGATTAATTTAATAAATTAAGATAAAAGAGTATATTAATTGGTAAAAAATTATATTAAAACACATACTCTATAATGCATTTATTAATGTGACATAAATGTCGTGCGGATAAATCTGGTCATATTCAAAATCTTTCATTCCTTCCATCCTTTCGGAAAGAATTTCAGAAATTGCGTGCTGGCCGTGCTATAGATTAAGCTAGGTCATAGAATATTTGACAGGGAAAGTTATTCTAAAGTGGAAAATACGTAAAAAATGTAGGTGTGACTTTCCTGTATAGGGATCATGTGTTACTAGCTACTTTTTGGATGAACAATACCTTGTGCCAAACTTTATGTGGATTTTGGACTTTAATGCAATATAGAGACCTTCATCTTCTAAAGTAAATAAATAAATAAAGACGCACTCAGATTGGCGGGCATGCTGGTAATCTTAAGCTTAAACCATGCTGTTGCATTTAGTTCGAATCCTACGAGATATTTGAATTGCGATAAATAATTAGGAATTAGATAGCTTAAGTTGATCACACAACATAGTGATAGTATGATTATATTAGATGGGTTTTGCCAAACACAGTCATCATCGTGCTAAATGTTTTAGGCAAGCAGCAGCTTGGTTTATCTAAAGAATCTGAAGAGTGTGCGTATGATCACTTATATATGTGGAGCAATTGAAGAGGCCAAAATGATATTGAATTTCTTCATCAAATGGACAAGAATTAAAATGATACCTTTATTACACAAAAGGACTTGTACTCATTGCTCGGGCAGAATCAGAAGCCACCCCTATCATAATCTTGATAGGCAAGTTTACTATATAGAACTGCATATGTCAATACTCTCTATCTAATACTACCTTCGTTTCAATTTAGATGAGCTAGTTTGACTCGGCACGAAATTTAAGAAAAAAGAAGAAGACTTTTGAAACTTGTGGTATTAAAAATTTTAGGGGTAAAAGCTTTGTGGAACTATGACATTTGTGTGGTTATAAAAGCTTCTCATTAAGGGTAAAATGAGTAAAAGTTGAATTATTTCCAAATTTAGAAATATGTCATTTATTTTGAAACAGGCTAAAAAGAAAAGTACCTCATCTAATTTGAAATAGAGGGAGTACTGTCTGGTGCATTCCAGCATGGAAAAGCTGAAAAGGTAGACTTAGAGGGATCTTGTTGTCGGATCCCTCTAAATCTGCCTTTCTAGCTTTTCCATGCTGGAATGCACCGGGTAGCTTTCCAAGCTGGAATGCACCAGGCTGCTGGACAGCCTTATCAGCCCCGTCAACCACCAAACCGCCATACTTTGGTGGCGCAGGAAAAAGGCAGATATGGAGAAAGGAACATGCTCCATTGACACATGGAAGCAGTTAGATTCCATCCGCAAACTGATGGATAGACAGAAAGGATTAATGCCAACTAAACTGCACTACTCAATAAGTTTCCATTCGCAAACTGATGGACAGACGGAAAGGATTAATGCCCTACTCGAATGCTATCTGAGACATTATGTTAGCGCTAATCAAAGAGATTGGGCTAAACTACTGAATATAGCCCAATTCTCTTACAATTTACAACGCAGCGAAGCGATCGGGAAGAGTCTCTTTGAGCTTGCAACTGGCAACAACCCAACACTCCTCAATTTCAATTTCAATTTCCATTAAACCCAAAGGGTAGTGTCTTATGCACTGAAAATTTGTCCTTTCTGGTCCGACAAGATAACACACATACTATTTAAGAGTGGTCTAAAGGTGAATTTGTCAAAGTTCAGTTACGTAATCAAATTATATTTTTCCTATTTTGTCCCTTCACTAACGGTTGCTCTATGAGTGTTAAGAAGATGAATATATTGGGGGGAGAATTGTAATTAAAATAAAAGGATAAATTGATAAAAGTAGTGCGCGAATTATCTAAAATTTCAACCGATGAGAATTACTATGAAACTACCCATGTATGTTCTACAATCGTAAAGTTCTAAATAATTTTAAAAATATCTATGACGTTAAAATTCTAAGAGTTTGAATACGAATGGTGGAACATTCATTTATTGTTATTTTATTATTATTTCTTAATACAAATCATTGTTATCAATCTTAAAGTGTTTTATTCAAAATATTTGAAACTTAATTAGATACATATTTGACCTAGTCGTTATTAATGATAAAAGCTTATATAAATGAATTACAATGCATGCTATTCATTTATTAGTCCGGTGCATATAGAGTGTGTGTAATTTTATTCCATTACAAAACTAGAGGTTTTAGGCTTTTAGCATATCTTTCTGGAAAATTTACTGAAGTAATGATTTTGCAAAGAGATTTTGAAATCGAATGATGTTAAATAGTTAGTCAAATAATTGGAAAGACCCCAGTCTTAATTCATCTTTTCTGGCCAAATTACATTACGAGAAAATTTCTCTAATATGCCACCCGACTTTTAGACTCTTTTCAGGCAACTACAACATAATCTTCTTTAACATTCTGCTGAGAGCTAATTGAGGAAGATATTAAATAATATTGCCACATGGCCTAATTTTATTTACAAGGGTGGGAATTCAAATTAATCTACGGTTAATATTCTCCGAAGAAGACTCTAAGATTGGACAGTACAATATTTCTTAAGTCTTAACTTTGTCTATAAATATTAAATAGGGGTCTTTAGGGCATTCAACTCATCCCAATACAAGCAGTAGAGCTAAACATTGCAAGAATAATACTAGTTGTCTAATTGAGAAGATTTTGTTTCAATCCTTGATAATGACTCTTATGGTTCTTAACCATTTTACTGTTTTCACATATTTTACCCTTTTCTCTCTTCTGACTATTTCTTGCTTTTGCTTCAATCCTAAACGTCTCAACGTATCAAAAGTTAACTCGAATTCGGATTGGTCACCTGCTGGAGCTACTTGGTATGGAGAACCTAATGGTGCAGGAAGTGATGGTAAGCTACATACAGTATAATTTTCTAGTTACCCTAAATAACTAAGTACGAAAAAAAACTTAAAGGTACAGATCAGTTTAGTTATTAGTTTTAATTACTGACCAAAACTGTTTTTGTTTTTCTATATTTTCGGTTGTGCAAAGGTGGAGCTTGTGGGTATACTAATGCAGTAGATCAACCGCCATTCTCCTCCCTAATAGCTGCTGGTGGACCTTCCCTTTTCAAATCAGGCAAGGGCTGTGGAGCTTGTTTTCAGGTGCGACAAATTCAGCACTACAAAGGATTTAAATATCAATAAATTTATAGCAAGTTAGTTAAATTACATGTTATCAGGTGCTAACAATTACTTACATTTATTCTATTCCCTTTTCTTCACAAATAAAAATAGAAAAAGTATATTATTCACCACGTACACATGCATGTGAAGGCAAAGTAGAATTAATAAATTTTGGGTTGTGTAAATAAAAAAATGCAGGTAAAGTGCAAGGGAAATGCAGTATGCTCAGGAGAGGCAGTGAGGGTGGTAATTACAGATGAGTGTCCAGGAGGAGCATGTGTAGCAGAATCAGCTCATTTTGATTTGAGTGGCACTGCTTTTGGAGCCATGGCTCTTTCAGGACAAGCTGATCATTTGCGTAATGCTGGAGTTCTGCAGATTCTCTACAAAAGGTGAACTTTCATACACACTATTTCTCAATATAATATAAAATTGTGGGGGCAAATGAGCTTAGTTCTAGACATTCCTATGGTGTATATATATATATGGACAGAAAAGATAGCAGTCAGTTTGAAAGTAATTCAAGGACCTTGCTTCTTCGGCCCGAACCAAGGAAATCCCTTAAATATATATAAAACAAATCAGCTCCTATTCAATCCTTGATCAGAGATTTTCGATGAATATATATTAATCGGAGTTTGAAGGTGGAAAAAGGATACGCACCCCTTTTAAAAGAACATTATTACTCACTTTTCAAATAGAGTTAGGTTATTTGATATTTTAAAATGCATAAAATTAGATACTATAAATAAAATAGCCTTGCATGTTGTTCTTAAACATTCCTAGTAATATGCCTTAATCATATCCGTTGCTAGTTAGTAGTAATTCTTATGTTATCTCAATTCCTATCATTTGTCATCAGAAATAATGAGAAGTTGATCTTGTTATAATTAACGGTACATGCAACAGAGTGGAGTGCAACTATCCCGGAGTATCACTGGCATTTCACGTAGACTCAGGTTCAAATCCCAACTATTTCGCAGCTCTAATCGAGTACGAAGATGGAGACGGAGACCTAAACAGAGTTGACCTGAAACAGGCCTTGGATTCAGATACATGGCAACCCATGCAACAGTCGTGGGGTGCAGTGTGGAAGCTCAATTCTGGCTCCTCCCTTGTGTCACCCTTCTCTCTCAAACTCACCGGAGAATTCGGACAGACGGTGGTGGCCAACGGCGTCATTCCGGCTGGTTGGCAGCCCGGAAAAACTTACCGATCAGTTGTCAATTTTAAAGTCTAGCTTAATGTTAAACAATGTGCTGCTTTATAAGTTACTGCACAAGTCAATATGGTAGACTTTGTGTTATCAAATTATTATTAGGGTGACTAGTAGAATAAACTATAAAGTAGAAAGACACAAGAAAAATGTGGCTGTTGTGTATTTTTAATATTAATACCACGCCCTATTTATGGTTTAGGGAATAGTAGGTTCCCAAAGTTCAGACTACCTTTTCCTAAATTATTACTTTATGAATATTGCTGAATATTAAGTATCTTCTTATCCATCTTTATATAATCCATGTGTTGAACTTACTTATATATATGCTTGGTATATATGGTGGAAAATATTTAGGAAAATGATTTCCAATTTGTGGTTACCTTCAGATCTAAAAACAAAGTGGGGATGATCTTCTATACTTATGAAGGAAATTTATTTTGTTTTACAAATATTTCAACTCGGGTTCAATCTCAATATTAATCTTTAATATCGAGAAACATCACGGAAACGTTATCTTACACTATATCCTACACCGTCCAATCGATCTACTATTTTACCCAATCAAACATTAAAAAACAATCATTATCCTTTCAATATCGAAAAAAGACTCTTAGGTTCAGAAGCCTACCAAACAACTTTTAAGATGAACATTAATAACTTCGTACTAATACCAAAAAATAAAGTAACAACTCTCGCTCTTACTTTTTAGACTATACTATTTTCTTTCTTTAAATAGTAATTTTCGTTCCTCGCTTTTTCTCTCTTTTATGTGTACTTGATCGTTAGAGTTTCACAACGGCTACTCTTCTTTTTCTTCATTTGTCAGGCAAACTTCCAATATGGTACACGGTAAGTTTTAACATGATTCTTCAATCTATGTATTTCTTTGTCTGATTCAATTGACAAAGAAAAACAACAAGCATTTGCATAGTGTTTTAATCTCTTATTCGTATTCGTGATATTGTGATTCAGATTGTAACTTTTTGTATCACCGGGTTGTCTGAAATTATAGTATATATTCGCATTAAAGAAATACTAAAACTGTTAACTTGAAAAGAGAATTGTATTATGGCTATAGTTGACTGGTCAGACGTAAAATCCAACGTGTATTATTATTTTCTAAAGTTATACTGGACATAATGAATTAATACTTGACATCAAAACAAAAGAAAGACGACCATGTGAAAAATAATTTCAAAATAAGACATTATGAATTAATTATTAAATAAGATATTTCAAATTAATTATTTTTATTTATTAGCCTTAGAATTTAAATTGACAACCTAAGCGGTTTTGTTTCATACATTTACTTTAATCAAGACATTAGCAATGAGCTTACGTTTCGTTTGTTTAGCCACTGTGTCAAATTCACGGATTATGTTGTTTGGGGTTAAGTTAATCAACTGTTTTCAATGTTTTATTTGGAACAACTTTTAATTTGAAAATTATTATATTATTTTCCTATAGATTTAATATCACATCTAATGTAAATTTATTGTGTACTCTTCTAATGAGTTATTCGAATTACTCAATTTACACAATTGGTAATACTTCTGCTCTTTACCGATTAAATTGTTTTCAATATACTGACTGAAATAATAATAGCCACTGCCAGTAAAACATGCTAAAGTTTTTAAAATTGCTATAAATTGTTGTCTATTTCGAACAAAATTAATGTTAATAATCTAGAAAGTACATAACCTAATCTTATATTGTTACTATCATACCTTTTTTTTGTCCATCTAATCATCTCTCGTTCCGTCAAAATGACAACCGAAATTAGAATCAAATTCCCGATATTGGATTGTCGCACCATAATTTTCCACATGGCCAACTTTACAGAACACTTTCACGAGAGATATCTGTTGTTTTGTGGCTTGAATTATTTTCTTGTATTTTTAGGAAACTCATAATCCCTATAGATTTAGAAAAGCCCATTATCCTAATAGATTTGGGAAAGGAAAACTTATTGTCCTTGTCAAATTGGAAAACCTTTCTCTTTTAGGTTTGGGACTATTTTGGATCTATATATAGGGGTTGTAGTTGGGGATTCTAAAGATTGTATTGTGCTTTTCTTTTCATTCATAGTGAAAAACTCTCTATGCTTCTGCCCCGAGGATTAGGCTTAGCCGAACCTCGTTAAATCCTTGTATTGATTTTTCTTTTCTATTTGCTTTGTGTGTGATTGTGTGCTAGTTATCCCGAGTGAGTGTCTGTCGACGCAACATAGGCTCTTGGTAATAGACTTGGAGGTCAAGAGAGCAAGGAAGAAGAGAGCGGTGTACGACCAACCTAAGATCAAGCGGGGAGCCTTGACTAAGGGAAAGGCTCAGGAGTTGGGGGAGAAACTGTTGGCTATGGGGGCCTGGAGGAGTAGTGCGGACGCGAGTAGTATGTGGACAACGACAATGAACTGCATTAGGGAAGCTGCTAGGGGGGTGGCCACATAGGGAACTGGTGATGGAATAGAGAGGTCCAAGGAAAAGTGGAAGCTAAGAAAGCGATGTTTTTTAAGCTAGTGGGGAGCACAGACGAGGAAGAGCGGAGGTCGTATAGGGAGTGTTATAAGAAGGCAAGGAGAGAGGCGAAGCTCACTGTCATGGCGGCTAAGACTGCGGCGTTTGAAAGATTGTATGAGGATTTTGGTGGAAAAGGAGGAGATAGGAAGCTATACAAGTTAGCCAAGATTAGAGAAATAAAGGCTTAGGACCTGGATCGAGTGAAGTGCATCAAAGACGAAGATGGTAAGGTATTAGTATAAGAGGCGTGCATCAGGCGTAGATGGCAGGAGTACTTCCATAGACTCTTAAACGAAGAAGGGGATAGGAACATCGTGATGGGCGAGTTGGAGAACTCAGAGAGTCGGAGAAATTTTGGATTTTGTAGGCGTATTAAGTGTGAGGAGGTTAATATGGCAATACGGAAGATGAGCAGGGGTAAGGCGACTGGGCCTGACGAGATCCCGGTAGAATTTGGAAAGTAGCGGGTAGGGTGGGCTTGGAGTGGCTTACTAGTATGTTTAACATCATTTTCAAAACGAAGAAGATGCCTGAAGATTAGAGGTGGAGTTTGATGATTCTGTTGTACAAAAACAAAGGTGATATCCAGAACTGCAACAACTATAGGGGCATCAAGCTGCTGAGTTACACTTTGAAAGTTTGGGAGAGGGTGGTGGAGCAGAGAGTGAGGACAAGTGTATCTATCTCTGAGAACCAGTTCGGATTTATGTCGGGACGGTCAACTACAGAAGCCATTCACCTTGTGAGACGATTGGTGGATCAGTATAAGGAGAGGAAAAATGACTTGCACATGGTGTTTATTGACCTTGAGAAGACTTATGACAAAGTCCCACGGGAGGTGCTATAGAGATGTTTAGAGGTTAGCGGAGTCCCGGTAGCGTACATTAAGGTGATTAAGGACATGTACGAAGGTACTAAGACTCGGGTGAGGACTGTAGGAGGAGACTCGGAACATTTTCCTGTGGAGATGGGGTTGCATCAAGGATCAGGCCTTAGCCCATTTTTGTTTACCCTAGCATTGGATGTGCTGACACTACACATACAAGGGAGGGTACCATGGTGTATGTTATTTGCTGACGACATAGTTCTGATTGACGAGACGCGATAGAGTGTTAATGCTAGGTTAGAAGTTTGGAGACAAATGCTGGAGTCTAAAGGTTTCAAGTTGAGTAGGTCAAAAACAGAATACTTGGAATGCAAGTTCAATGATGAGAGACTTCAAGAAGAAGTGGAAGTAAAGATTGATACCCAACTCATTCCCACGGGAGATAGTTTCAAGTATCTTGGGTCTATAATCTAAGGCAACGGGGAGATTGACGAGTATGTTACCCACCGTATTGGAGCGGGTTGGATGAGATAGAGGCTAGCTTCAGGGGTTTTATGCAATAAGAATGTGCCGCCTAGACTTAAGGGTAAATTTTACAGGGTGGTGGTTAGACCAGCTATGTTGTATGGAGCTGAGTGTTGGCCCGTCAAGAAGCCCCATGATCAGAAGATGAGTGTAGCTGAAATGAGGATGTTGAGATGGATGTGTGGACATACCAGGAAAGGCAAGATCAGGAATGAATTTATTAGAGACAAGGTGGGAGTTGCATCCGCGGAAGCTAAGTTGTGGGAATCAAGACTGAGATGGTTTGGGCATATGAGAAGAAGTGACATAGATGCCCCGGTCAGGAGGTGTGAGAGGTTGACCATGATTGGCTTGAAGAAGGGTAGGGTAGGCCAAAAGGTATTAGGGAGAGGTGATTAGGCATGACATGTAACTGCTTCACCTAACCAGGGACATGACTAGCGATAGGAAGGTGTGTAGGTCGAGGATTAAGATGGTGGGTTGACAGGTAGCTGTGAGTTTCTCCTAGGTGTACCAGTAGTACTAGTAATATTCTTGTTGTTGGTTGAAAGTTACTTCCTTTCAGTTTGTTATTATATTTGGTACTTAGCAATCACATCCATTGTTTTTGAAAATTGCTACTGGAAATTGTTGCTCCCTGATTGTTACTATTTGATGCTACTTTTTCTCCCTTTTATTAGAAATTGTTGCTCCCTGATTGTTACTATCTGATGCTACTTTGTCTCCTTTTTTTCNGGGACGGTCAACTACAGAAGCCATTCACCTTGTGAGACGATTGGTGGATCAGTATAAGGAGAGGAAAAATGACTTGCACATGGTGTTTATTGACCTTGAGAAGACTTATGACAAAGTCCCACGGGAGGTGCTATAGAGATGTTTAGAGGTTAGCGGAGTCCCGGTAGCGTACATTAAGGTGATTAAGGACATGTACGAAGGTACTAAGACTCGGGTGAGGACTGTAGGAGGAGACTCGGAACATTTTCCTGTGGAGATGGGGTTGCATCAAGGATCAGGCCTTAGCCCATTTTTGTTTACCCTAGCATTGGATGTGCTGACACTACACATACAAGGGAGGGTACCATGGTGTATGTTATTTGCTGACGACATAGTTCTGATTGACGAGACGCGATAGAGTGTTAATGCTAGGTTAGAAGTTTGGAGACAAATGCTGGAGTCTAAAGGTTTCAAGTTGAGTAGGTCAAAAACAGAATACTTGGAATGCAAGTTCAATGATGAGAGACTTCAAGAAGAAGTGGAAGTAAAGATTGATACCCAACTCATTCCCACGGGAGATAGTTTCAAGTATCTTGGGTCTATAATCTAAGGCAACGGGGAGATTGACGAGTATGTTACCCACCGTATTGGAGCGGGTTGGATGAGATAGAGGCTAGCTTCAGGGGTTTTATGCAATAAGAATGTGCCGCCTAGACTTAAGGGTAAATTTTACAGGGTGGTGGTTAGACCAGCTATGTTGTATGGAGCTGAGTGTTGGCCCGTCAAGAAGCCCCATGATCAGAAGATGAGTGTAGCTGAAATGAGGATGTTGAGATGGATGTGTGGACATACCAGGAAAGGCAAGATCAGGAATGAATTTATTAGAGACAAGGTGGGAGTTGCATCCGCGGAAGCTAAGTTGTGGGAATCAAGACTGAGATGGTTTGGGCATATGAGAAGAAGTGACATAGATGCCCCGGTCAGGAGGTGTGAGAGGTTGACCATGATTGGCTTGAAGAAGGGTAGGGTAGGCCAAAAGGTATTAGGGAGAGGTGATTAGGCATGACATGTAACTGCTTCACCTAACCAGGGACATGACTAGCGATAGGAAGGTGTGTAGGTCGAGGATTAAGATGGTGGGTTGACAGGTAGCTGTGAGTTTCTCCTAGGTGTACCAGTAGTACTAGTAATATTCTTGTTGTTGGTTGAAAGTTACTTCCTTTCAGTTTGTTATTATATTTGGTACTTAGCAATCACATCCATTGTTTTTGAAAATTGCTACTGGAAATTGTTGCTCCCTGATTGTTACTATCTGATGCTACTTTGTCTCCTTTTTTTCCTTATCGTCTTTTATCTCCCTCGTTTTTCTTTTTCTTCTTCTTTTTCTCTTTTCTTCCTTAACACCTTATCTTGAGCCAAGGGTCTATCAAAAATAGCATATCTACCTCTCCGGGTAGGGGTAAGGTCTGTGTACACATTACCTTTCCCATACCTCATTTGTGGGATTATACTGGGCATGTTGTTGTTGTTGTTGTTTGTGTGCTAGTTAACCCACGATCTTTCACAACAATTGGTATCAGATCAAGATTCGGGTTTCTACATATAATATTGGGTTAAGATGTATTCATCATTTCAACAAAGTACGAAGTGGAGAAATTTGACAGGGGTTCTAGTTTCAGTCTATGGAAGATTAGAATGAAATCATCCTTGGTATTACAAGGGTTATGAAAGACAATTGATAAGAATTTTCCTGAAGAGATGAAAGAGATAGAGAAGGCAGACCTGAAGAAGAGGGCTTTGATGCGATCTTCATAAGCGTTACAGATAGCGTTCTTCAGGAAATTGCTGAAGAAACTTTTATAGCAATGGCATGGAAGAAGCTGGAAGATTTGTATTTTAAGAAATTGCTGACAAATCGCCTCTACCTGAAAATGAGGTTATACAATCTCCGTATGAATGAAGGCACACGTGTTACAACTCACCTTGATGAGTTTAATTTAATTATAATGGACCTGGAGAAGATGGATATTAAAATTGAGAGTGAGGATGAGGCCTTGATTGTGTTATGTTCTTTACCACTGTCTTATGATACTTTTACCGATATGCTGCTATATGGAAAATATAATATTTTACTTGAAGATGTTAGTAATGCACTAAAATCTAAAGAGTTGAAAAAGAGCTTTTCAGACACTAGAACTGAGGGTGAGGGTCTTGTGAGTAGAAGAAGAACGCAACAAAAGGACTTTAACAAGAAAAAGTCAACCGCCAGATCGAAGTCTGAGCAAGGAAGAAGAACTGTTATGAGTGCGGGGAGCAAGGTCACTACAAGAGAGATTGCCCGGAACTGAAAGAGAAAATAGGGAAGCAAAAAATAGATAATTCGGCAAATGTTATTGACGCTGGAAATAATTCTGATGATAGTGATTATGTAGGGAAAGTCTGTGTCGTGAGTTCTAGTCATGGGCAGAATTTCAGGGTTCTTGATTTTGGTGCTACTTTTCACATGTGTCCACACAAGAATTAGTTTGTAACTTACAAGCAGATGAGTGGGACTGTCTACATGGGAGATAATAATTCATTACCAGTAGAAGGGATTGGTAACATCAGATTGAGAATGATCGATGGAATTATCAGAAACATCAAGTGTTGTCATGTTCATCAGATAAAAGAAATTTGATTTCTCTTTCGACTTTGGATGATCAAGGGTATAAGTTTCACTCCGAGAATAGAATACTTAAAGTGTGTAAAGGTTCCATAATACTCATGAAGGGTAAACTGCATTCTCAATTGTATCATCTTCAGGCCAGTGTAGTTGAAGGGGAAGCTGCTATAGCTTCTGGAAAAAGTGATCTAAATCAGTCTCAGTTGTGGCACTTGCGACTTGGTCATATGAGTGATAAGGGATTGTATTTTTTGAGTAAGCAGAATTTGCTGAATGGGTACAAAAATTAAGTTTTGAATTTTTGTGAGCAATGTGTGTTTGGTAAACAAACAAGGGTAATGTTCAGCAAGAAGGCCGAACACAAGACAAGAGATAAGTTAGATTATATACATTCAGACTTGTAGGGTCCAAATATAGTTCCCTCCAAGAGTGGTGTCACGTATTTTATGACTTTGATTGATGATTACTCAAGGATGGTGTGGGTGTATTTTCTGAAAATAAAAGATGAGGCATTTTCGATATTTGTTAAATGGAAGACGATGGTTGAGAGGCAGACAGAAAAAAAATTTAAGCGTCTTCGAACTGACAATGGGTTGGAATTTTGCAATTCTGAGTACAATAATTTCTACAGCAGAGAGGGCATAGTGAGACACCGCACTTGTATCAGAACACCACAATAAAATGGTATTGCAGAATGTATGAACATAATGCTTTGTGATACGACACAAATCATGCTTTCACATTCATGTGTTAGCAAGGATTTCTGGGCTGAAGCAATCAATACAACTTATTATTTGGTCAACAAATCTCCATCCACAACTATTGAGTTCAAAACTCCTTTTGAGGTATGGTCCGATTAGCCTGCTGATTATTCAAATTTAAGGATATTTGGTTGTCCTACTTATGCTCATGTGAGGGATGAAAAACTTGAGCCAAGGGTAAAGAAGTACATATTTCTAGGGTATGCAACTGGAGTAAAATGTTATAGGTTGTGGTGCACAGATCAATTGACTCTAGGGCTAATTATCAGTAGAGATGTAACATTCATTGAATCTGCCTTACTGGACAGTCAGAGGGAGAGGGCAATAGCAGAAACAGATTGTGGTGCCAGTGACCTCATAGAGCTAGAAAGTGAATCTCTACTAGCTCAGCCCAGTAGTTCTAAAGTAGAGGAAGTGGAGGAGGTTCAAAATATTGATCAAGATGATAATTTTGATGCACTTGTGCAACATCAACCATATAGCATTGCAACAGGTAGAGAGAAGAGAGTGATCAACCGACCACAAAGGTTAGCAAACATAGTTGATAGGAATCTTCTTAGATATACGAATTTTGTGAGATTTGCTTTGGCAGTTGCAGAGACCGTTGATGCGTTTGAGTGTTATACCTATCTAAAAGCTATTTCGAGTACAAAACCAAATCGACGAATTAGTGTTATGGCTAAAGAGATTGAGTCTCTTAAGAAATTTAGGTGTTGCCTAGACTTGGTTTATGTGTGCGGCAATTGGTAGAGCCCTTGCGAGGGCTGAGGGCAAGGTAGAGAGATGTTGTTCTTATTAATGAAGAGAATTCAAGCCAAGGGAAAGATTTGTTATTTTGTGGCTTGGATTATTTTCTTATATTTTTAGGAAACCCATAATCCTTATAGGTTTAAGAAAATTCATTGTCCTAATAGATTTGGGAAAGGAAACCTTATTGTCCTTGTCAAATTGAGAAATCTTTCTCTTATAGGTTTGAGACTATTTGTTATCTATATATAGGGGTTGTAATTGGAGATTCTAAAGATTATATTGTGCTTTTCTTTTCATTCATAGTGAAAAACTCTCTCTGCTTCCTCCCCAAGGATTAAGCTTAGCCGAACCTCGTTAAATCTTTGTGTTGATTTTTCTTCTCTATTTGCTTTGTGTGT
>AWOL01S0208288.1:5452-24142 GCA_000715115.1 Nicotiana otophora
AGAAATCGTGCCTAATAATGATAATTATACGATACCTTGGCATTTAAAATTGCAGTTTGTGAATTTAATTAATAGTTTGGAAATTGTTGCATTTGAAGAAATTTAATTATTTCTGTTGGTTAAATAAATTATTGTTAACTCTGTGAATCATGTTGATTTAGATATTCTAGTTTTATTTTAATTATTATTATTGACCCATAGTGAGTGTCAAAGTCGGCCATCTCGTCTCTACCACTTCGAGATTAGGCTTGTTACTTACTGGGACATATTATTTACGTACTCATACTACACTTGCCGCACTCTTTGTGCAGGACCTGAGCAAGTATTAGTGGAGGACCTATCATCTTACACCCACGTTATCCAGAGGCATAGTGGTGTATTTACATTCTGTCTATTTTATTTCAGACAGTATTTGGAGTTTTGTATAATCTACTAGATGTTCATACACTTGTGACACCAGGTCTTGGCACACACATTGGTAGAACTTGGAATTGTATTATTTTGTTGGATTTAAGTTAATCAGTATCTTTTCTAATTTATTGAATATTGCTAGTAAAATAATAAAATTACTTAGAAAATTATTCTGAAAATAATTGATATATGTTTAATTTATTTATTGGCTTGCCTAGCTGTAGTGTTGGGCGCCATCACGACCTATAGGTGAAATTGGGTCGTGACAGTTTGCGGCCGCACATCCGCACTCCAAAATGTGTCATCTACACTTCAACTGTTCCAGAACATCATCAGAGTACCGAAATAGCCAAACTCCTTCAAAACTCACCCCGAAACTCATTCAAGCCACTCGGGACGCCGTTCAAATATTCCAACCAGTCACGTAACATAACACAGATCTAATCGATGTCTCAAATCATGTCAAACAACATCGAATCTACAATTCGCACTCGATTCGGACTCTGGAGTTTATGAAATTTTCAATTCTATAACTCATGCCGAAACATGTCAATTCAATCCGGAATATTCTCAAATTTTACAGGTAACTCCCAAATGACATAATGGAGCTATTTCAACTCTCGGAATCTCAATCCGAGTCCGATATCGATAAAGTAAAATTCATGGTCAAACTTTGAAAATCTGTAGCCTTTAGATTTCTAGTTTCCGTTAAATTGCGATAATTTGAGTTAGGGACCTCCAAATTCGATTCCGGGCATACGCCCAAGGCTCAAATCACGATACAGACCTACCGAAATTGTCAAAATATTAATTCGGATCCGTTTGCTCAAAATGTTGACCAAAGTCAACTCAGTTGAGTTTTAAAGCTCTATTTCACATTTTAATCAATTTTGTCACATAAAAATTTTCTGGAAAAATTTACGGACTGCACACGCAAGTCGAGGAATACTGAAAGATGCTATTAGAGGTTTTAGAACAGAGAAATAATTATTAAATTTAAAGATGATCTCTCGGGTCATCACAAATAGATAGTAAGTCAATGCACAAGTCTTTCCATGGAAATGTTAAATGAGAGCTACAAAAATATAATACTCACTTTCCAACTACTTGTTCTCCCTCGCCTTCCTCCTCTCTTCAACCTCCTCAATCTTCTTCATCTCTTTCAAGACTACGCCTTTGATTTTCTCCATATGTGCATCAGACTTCACCATATCTGCAAAATAATCCGAGGGCCTCAGGAAATTGAGTCCCATAGAATAAAACATCAGATATGCTTGGCGGACACACTCCAATGTTTGCATGTAGAAAGAGAGATCCCTCGCCAAATCATCGCTCACATCCATATCTTCTTGCTCCTCCCTGTTGACATCAAGCTTGTGAATCCAATCCAAATTATCAGGCCAATTGATTTCTCTGAGCTTATCAAGCAAACCTTCCACGTTGTTTGAATGTTCAATCAACTTTACAACTTCTTGGTCTTCTGATGATTCTGATTCTGATTCTGATTCTAGCTCGGATTCCTCATGATTAGCATTCATTTCCTCGTCCAACGTCATTTGTGTTCCACTCGCTTTATGGTAACGATAACTTTAGTGGACAGAAAGATTGTAGGAGATTAGTATTCTAGCTGAGTCAGTTAATAACAATATGCAGTAGGAGATGACACAAAAATATCATAGACCCAGTGTATTATTTGAATTTTACCATTGAAAATAATTGGAATCATAAGGGAAGCAAATACTAACTTCTACAACATCAAAACTCAACATATAATTTGTATTTGGGAGAGAATAGATTATCAGCTGAGAAGCAAATACTAGTACTAAGTACTAACTAGTAAAGGTCACAAAATTTGTACAATACAAAAACACATCAAACCCAAAATATAATTTCTTTTTTACCATTAAAAAGAATTGGATCAGTTGAAAAGCAAATACTACTAGTAACGAGTACTGTACTTTAAAAGTCACAGAATTATATGCATACTCAACACCTCACAACAAAATAATACTCCACACATATGCATTTATTGGGAAAAGAACTTGTCAATTATGAAAGCAGATACAAATACTAACTAGTAAAAGTCATAAACTTTATACAGTAGGACAACGCACAAAATAACACAACCAAAAACAATATATCCCGTGTAATCCCACAAGTGGGATCACAGACCTTACCCCTACTTTGTGAATAATTTTGAAAAAAAGAATTTATAATAGGGGAAAAGCTATGAAAAAAGAAGCAGTAACAACAACAAGATAACAAATAACTGAAGCAAAAGAAACAACATGTAGTAATAGAAATCTAAGAATACGAAAATACAAAAATAATACTAATAGTACCAGTATGAAAAAAAAAACCCTCGATTACCTACTACTATCCCAAGTCACAAAATCCAATCTTTGCAATTATCAGCTGGGAATCAAATTTTAACTTGTAACAACAATACAAAATAAAAAGGCTTTAAAAAAAGAAGAAACCAACAACATAGAACAACTACCCTTAATTGGGATCGATTATATGAATCCACTTAATCCAAAAGTCACAAGCTTTATACAGTACATAAGACACAAACATATTTTGTATTCAAAATTGAAAAATACTTTGGAGAATATCGTATGGCTCACAAGTTAAAAATACATAGAAATAGAAGAAAGCTTACCACTCGAATTCTGCAGTAGGGTTTTAGCTTTTAGGATCATAAAATAGAAGATATTAAACTAAAATCAGAGATAGCACGGAATAATTTAATTTGGGTAATTAATATAAGATAATTTACCTATATTTAAGGCATTATTTTACCTAATAATAATAATAATAATATTATAATAATAATAATAATAATGATAATTAATATTTGCAGCCAACGTTTAATGCATTATCTATGTATTTAATTACAACATCTGCGATCTTAATATATTTGATTTTCTTTTCCTAGTAAAACAATGCTACTCAAATAATGAGGTTTGAAGAAGAAAAACTATACAAAATCGATTCAACAACATAAAAAAAGGAAAAATAGGAAGTTGCAGCCTAACATTTAATGATAAGAGGTTAGAAGCTCAACATAGTTTTGAATGTTATCAAGCTCGATTGTCTCGCGCCTTTAATAAAAGAGTTCCACCGAGATCCTTTCAAGTAGGAGATCAAGTCCTTGCCGTACGAAAACCCATTTTTACTTCCCATAAACCTGTATGGAAGTTCACTTCAAAATGGGATGGGCCATATATCGTACAAGAAGCTTACTCAAGTGGGACTTACAAGCCGGTTGATGCAGATGGCACGAGAATCGGCCCTATCAATGGCAAGTGTTTGAAGAAATATTATCCTTGTAGTTGCAACGCTCCTTGACGCATGAGCCTAAACTGCATGTTCCTATACTCCTAGCCCGCATGAGTCTAAACTGTGTACGACCCAAAAAAAATCCGCTAGGTTGAAAACCTCGAAAGAGGCGGCCTAGGCAAAAGTTAGGACATAAAAAATAATAAAATAAAAAAATCACCAATCTGAACTACGGTATGACTTGATCCTCTTCACCGAGGTACGTAGGCAGCTTAGAGTTTCATTTTGAGTTCAGTCGCATAAGTTAAAAAGTTACATAATCCCCCAATTGTTATCCGAATGAAGTACGATGGAATGTAATTCATTCAATCAGCACTTGAAAATCAAGCTGAGATACCATTCTTTTATTAAACTTTGGATCCCATTTGATTTAAAGGGAGCAAGCTGCTATGGTAACTTGGTGTCTTCAATGAAATGATTAATATCTTTTAGGAGGCTGCCAAGCATTTACATTAAAGTCCGAGGATTGGCTATGTCTTCATGTTCGCCAAACCTTCAAGTTTTTTTGGTCACCAAATCCGCTCTCTGCCCTAGAAGGGGGGGGGGGGGGGGGGAGTCATTAGAAGGGAACACAAGTATAAGAAAGAAGATTACCTGATACGACGTTTCAAATTTAGTGAGACTTGAACCCAAGATATTTGGTGAGAATGATGCTCTTGAATTTCAATTTTTGGCAATTAAAAAGGTCTTGCGATCTCGAGGCTTCCACACCAAGATATAAAATTTTTGGTGAAGTCGCGCTAATTTAGAATTGTCGGCATATCAGAAACCAAAGTTGACTTTGAACTATCATATGAAACTATTCTTAAGGCATTAAGTTTTACATTTTGGATATGTTTTAGATTTTGAAGTTTAGTTTCCAATAAATCAAATGGTTCATGATTTCGACGTCCCTACATCAAAATACAAAACTTTTGGTGAAGTCACGCAAATATGAAATTGTCAGTGTGTCATAATTTAATACTGATTTCGAAATATTATCTGAAACTATAATTAAGGTATTATATTTTTTATTTTGGATATGTTTTAGATTTTTAATGTATGTTTACAAAAAATTAAACGGTTCGTGATTTTGACTTTTTTATACCAAGATATAATATTTTTGATGAGACTGCCCAAATCTGAAATTTTCAATGTTGTGAAATCTAAAGTTGGTTTCAAAATATTATCTGGGGTTATTATGAAGGTGTTTGATTCTACGTTTTGGATATGTTTTAGATATTGAAGTCTAATTTTTGGAAAATCAAACCGTTCGTTATTTGGAATCTCCCACGACAAGATATGAATCTTTTGTTACAAGAGCGTAAAGTTAAAAATTACGCGACTAAGAAAAAAGTCAGACAATGTAAATAAAAAGGGAAGAAATCTTATTTAAGATGAAATAAATATCTACTAGGTCAATCTAACATAAAGATAAAAGTGGAGATAATTCTAATAGCCTAATCTAAACAGAATTTGTAATTGATCAATTCTTGACAGCTAGTCTCGAGGTTTTTCTTCTTCTCCTCCAGATTGGAAGAATCATCAACAATTAGTAAATTTATGTTGTCATATGAAGAGACCTCAGTCTCGACAACTAAAACTTTTTCTTGAATCTGTTCAACCTCCTTTTGAGTCGCTTCTATGACACCTTCGAAATTCTCCCTTTGTTGTTGTAATGTTTGCAACTGTAACGACTCGACCGGTCGTTTTGAGTATTACATCCTTATTTTCCCATTTACTACTCAATTTATGCCTTACAATTGATTTATGACTTACCGGGTTAGTTGGTTCGGGTCCGGAGGAAATTCAGAGTGAAATAAAATACTTAGTCTCATAATTAAAAATTTTAAGTTAGAAAAGTGACCGGATGTGGACTTATATATAAACGACCTCAGATTTAAATTTTGTTAATTTCAATAGCTCCGTATGGTTATTTTGGACTTAGGAGCATGCCTGAAAAATTATTTGGAGGTCCGTAGTGGAATTAGGCTTGAAATGCCGAAAGTTGAATTTTTGGAAAGTTTGACCAGGGGGTTGACTTTTTGATATCGGGTCGAAATCCAGTTCTGAAAATTTGAATACATCCGTTATGTCATTTATGACTTATGTGCAAAATTTTAGGTCAATCAAACGTGATTTGATAAATTTCGAAAATTTCAAAGTTCAATAGGCTTGAATTGGGGTGTAATTCGTGGTTTTAGCATTGTTTGAGGTGATTTGAGGGTTCGACTAAGTTTATATGATATTTTAGGACTTGTTGATATATTTGGTTGAGGTCCCTTAGGGCTCGGGTGAGTTCTTGGATGGTTTCGGATCATGTTTTCTTATTTTGCCATTGCTGGAAATGGTACCTAATTGTTCTTCGCGAACGCGAATGGTCTCACGTGTTCGCGAAGAAGGATTTTGGACGGCTGGGATTTGACCATCACGAACGCAATGAAGAAGACGAGAACGCGAAGAAGGGAACTGGGGAAAGCCTACGCGAACGTGAGTGGGCAGATGCGAACGCGAAGAGGAAAGGGAGCTGGGGCCTGCCCGGCGCTAAGCCTTCGCGAACGTGGCTCGTGTCTCGCGAACGCGAAGGGTTGAGGTAGGAAGGCATCACGGACGCGATGAAGAGGTCGCGAACGCGAAGAAGGAACCTTGGCAGCACATTTTTTGTGCTCCGCGAACGCGAAACCATAGTCGCGAACATGATGAAGGCATTTCTGGGCAGAAATAAAAGTTCCAAAACGGGGATTTTGAGTTCATAATACAAAATCAAATTGGGAGCTCGATAAAAGGAGATTTTTGGAGAGATTCTTGCGTGGGTGTTTGTGGTAAGTGATTCTTATCGAGTTTTGATTAATTTTCATGATTATGCCTTTGAATCCATCATTTAATGGGTGAATTAAATTTGAAAATTTTGGAAAACCCTCTCGGTTTAAATTGAAGATTTGAGGGTCGAGTTAAGGTCGAATTTTGCTAAAATTGGTATGGTTAGACTCGTGGTTGAACGGGCTTTCAGATTTTTTTAAACTTTTGTCGAGTTTCGAGACATGTGCCCCACATGCAATTTTTGAGCTAAATTTTGGATTTTTATGGAAAATTAGCATTTTCTTATGAAAATAATTCCAATAAATTTTATTGATTGAATCGAATTATTTGTGGCTAGGTTCGATGCGTTTGGAGGCCAATTCACGAGGCAAAGGCTTAGCGGAATAAGAATTTTACGGTTTGAGGTAAGTAACAATTTTAAATCTGGTCCTGAGGGTATGAAACCCCAGATTTTTGTGTCATGTGATTATTTTGGAGGTGACTCACATGCTAGGTGACGAGCGCGTGGGCTTACACCGAGGAGATTAAGATTTGGTCCGTCCCGTAAAACTGTAAAGTTGAATAATCTGTGGTTATCTATACATTCTCCATGTAATAGAGAAATTGAACCACAAATCATGTTTAGATTATATGTTGGTACTGTAGGGACCCACAAAGGTCGTGTACATGTTGAACTATCTGCTTAATTGTTTTTTTGTACTCAGTCACAGTTTACTTGTTTATTTTATCTCAGTCTCTATTGTTCATTATAGATGCATTATATCATTGTTGTTTGGGCTGATTTAATGATTTCTAAGAGCCCGGGAGACTTGAGAGATTTTTGACTAAGTGAGGTCGAGGGCCTAATTGTGAGATATTATTATAGCACATGAGTTGTCCGTGCGGATCCATATATTATTATACTATAACACGTGAGTTTTTCGCGCAGCACGCGAGTTGTCCGTGCGGATCCAGATATTATTATACTATAGCACGTGAGTTGTCCGTGCAGATCTAGATATTATTATACTATAGCACGTGAGTTGTCCGTGCAGCACGTGAGTTATCCGTGCAGATTATAGCACTTGGGCTGTAGAAGCCCCTCCGGAGTCTGTACACCCCAGTAAGCTCGGGTACCCATTGAGTGTGAGTGCTGAGGGCTAGAGCCGAGTGGTTGAGCTGTTGTGACGAGTTAAGTATCTGTTGCCCTGAGAGGCTGTACTTTCTTTTCATTTGTTGTTGCACTTAGTTGCTATCTGTCATTGATGTAAAATTCTCTGAAAGATTTTATATCCGGATTACATGAACTTGAACTGTATAAGACTTATTTGAGTTAAACCTTTGGAATTGAAAGTATGTCTACTCTCTGTTGGAATTACTGAAAATGAATTATAACTGTGCAGCTCGTCATTATCTTCAGTTCCTTATTTATTATTGTTACTTACTGAGTTGGTTGTACTCATACTACACCCTACACTTCGTGTGCAGAATTAGGTATTCCCGGACATAGCGGGTATTGATTCTCTCACACAATTGATTTTTCGGAGATTTAGAGGTAGCTGTCATGTTTCGCAGACCTTGTCTCTCTTTTGCTATCTCAATGTTACTGTATTTGGTATCAGACTATTATAGACCGTATGTTCCAGACTTGTATTCATATTAGATGCTCATGTACTCATCGACTCCAGATTTTGGGAAGTGTTCGAATTAGTATTTGTGGGATTTTGTACTGTATTTAAATATTATATTTTTCAAACTTAAAGGAAATTGAGAGTTATTGATTTTATCGGCTTGCCTAGTTTCGAGATAGATGGCATCACAACATGTAAGATTTTGGGTCATGACAACAACTTCTTCACAACTCTCTTCAGTTTCTTTTCACCAGAGGAAACTTTTTGACTTTCTCACTTGCTTCAAGTTTGAACTATTCGAGATGCTCCTTAGCTTTGGACATCAGCTCTAGCTTTTCATCTTCGCTGGTCTTATCATCCAAATTGGATCGCTCTTGGTCATATGAAGCATCAAGCTCAAAAAGAGAATACAGTAAACAATCCAATGGAGAAAGATCCAAAATATTCGCCTTTTTCATATCCTCGAAAATCTCAGTGATTTTCTCCCTATAAGATGAGAGCAATTCTGCACGAGTGTTGGAGAGTCTTTTGCAAATATCTACCAAAAGTCCCAAGATGAATTCCTTTTTGCGATTAAAGACAATGCTCTTTCCTTCAAAAATAGATCTGCTACATTTGTCATTGGTGGAACGTGAGTTATCCCATTTAGAGTTTGTCTTTTTAGGGCTTTGTTATGAGGAAAAGATGATGCCTTTGAAGATGACTTTACTTTAGACGTAGGCCCTCCAATAGATTCATCACTCACTTGTGGCTTGTCATGTGGGGATATCATCGGATGCCCAATGGCATTTAACTGCATAAGGAAAAGTCAAAGTAAGTAAGTAATTTTTAGTGAAGCTATTCGTTCAAAAAAAAAAGAAAGAGAAAAAGGCGAGGTGATTGTATTTTACCTTTTTGTTACAAGCTGTATGCGTTCTTGAGGGACTATCAACACTTGGATCCTCTACGATCTCTACTAGTTTAGGTCGTTTCCTTTTCCAATTTTAATCTTCATTGGTATCGTGAGGAACTCGCGTGCTAAATGGAAGAACTGGAGAGGGTTTCTCTATATCTGTTGAAGTGCACACCATCTCTTTCAAAGTTGCCTTTGAGGATTTAAGCTTCCTTTTCTTATGTTGTGTAACTACTTTTGGGATTGGAGTAGGTGGTTCTTTGACTTTTGAGAGTGTCTTTCCAACACCTTGATCTTCATCTCTTAAAGGAGTAGTAAATTTTAGCCCAACATTGTCTACCAGAGCTTGTAAATTATCCTCGAGAAACTATCCATGCGCTTTCTCCCACCAAGACATATAATTGGTGGAGAAACGATTCTCCACAAGATCTACCGATGGGGGAAAAGCCGCATGTGACATAGACCGATACAGTGTGAAAATCCTCCAAAATCTGAGTCCTTCATCTAGAGAGGCGCTATGGATATCATTCTCCAAAAAATCGGGGATATTTTGGTAAAATTCAAATTGACGACCAAACCGATGCGGTCTATATGGCTCGATGATGAATGAGTTATCATACCTCAAAGGGAGGTAATTAAAACGTAAGCTCATGAAGTAATTTGACTCCAACTCTTGAGGGGCCTCGTTATCCACATAATAATAAGGACAAGAATTAGTTAACATTGTTGGTATCCAAACTATATCCTCTCCATTGTGGATACGTTTTATTGCATCCTTCTTGTCTAAGTACCTCCCGGCTCCCTCTCTTGAGTATGCCACCATCAAAGGGACAGATGGACCATTAGCAAGTGAATAATGAGTTTTGATGTAATGTGCAAGCCAACCGTAAACATACAACAACAACAACAACCCTGTATAATCCCACTAGTGGGGTCTGGAGAGGGTAGTGTATAAGCAGACCTTACCCCTACCCTGAGGTAGAGAGGCTGTTTCCGATGGACCCTCGGCTCCCTTCCTCCAAGAACTCCCCACCTTGCTCTTGGGGTGACTCGAACTCACAACCTCTTGGTTGGAAGTGGAGAGTGCTTACCACTAGAACAACCCACTCTTGTCAACCGTAAACATAATGGATGGGAAAATAAACTTTGACCTGATCAAGTTGGGAAGAACATGAATTATTATTCAAACCATGATAAATACTCTCCAAAACTAGGACCACAAGGCTAATCTTTCACCCGCTTGCCATCATGTTTGCCATCTTAAAAGTATCGGGACGAATGGAGTTCTCTGCCTTATTGGGAAACATAAAAGCACATAGCCAACATGATAAGAAGGCTTCTATATATGTTTCATCTTTCTTGTCAGGCCTCACCCTAAGCTTGGAGAATATAGCTTCTTGATCACTCGACCACCTAGTTCTCACGAATAACTCCGTTAGGATTATGAGTCGACTTTAGGCGCACAGATTTCTTTTCCTTTCGAAGTGGGGCATGTTTATATATTAAAGCTTTCTTATACCAAAATTTTGTTCACTTGATCAAGGAGAAGCGTGTTCGTCTTGGGGCACCAAGCCTCACAAAATGCTTGTAAAATATTTGAGTTTCGATCATAAGTGAAAAGTGAGGCATATACAACATCATAAATCTTTGTTGTAACACAGAGTTTGTTGGTTTTCATCAAGTACATCTTCAGCCCATTCCCAATATCCTGGAATATGACAATACTCACCCTCGATTGTTTCTGTGTTTTCCCAACGTACTTCTTCTTAAATTATGCGACACCCTAAGTTTGGAAGGGTGCTAGCAATGTTTACGTGGCGATTAATTGGCGCTTGGAGAGACAACATCTTGGAAAATGGATTAGAAGTAGACTTGTGTTCCAAGGTCTAGTTTTCTACATGAATCGAGTTCCTCTAAGAAGGCCATGAGGTTGCATACCGGCCAGCTTGTGGGGTATGAACCAAAAGCTTGGTTTGTTCTATGCCATCTTCAATCTCGATTACGAGATATCTAAATTTGGAGGAATGTGAGGTATAGTCTCTGAAATTTGCCATCTCTCCGGGCTGCAAAGGACAAAAAAAAAAGTCATCAAAGTCCAAATCAAGAATATTAGAATAAAAAAAAGTCCACGTAAAAATATTCATATTATTATATAATAATTTGGGAGGGGTTTAAAAAAAAATATTAGAATGGGCACAAAGGTCTAAATGGATGAAATGGCCTCCGGTTTTCGGGCCACCTTGAGAGTAATCTCTCCAATAGTTGGTTCATCTTGAGAGTAATCTCTCCGATAATCGGGCCACATTGAGAGTAATCTCTCTGATAGCCAGGCCACCTTAAGAGTAATCTCTCCGATAATCGGGTCGTCTTGAGAGTAATTTCTCCGATAATTGGACCACATTGAGAATAATCTCTCCAATATTCGGACGAGGATGACTACCCATCCCTTCACAACCTAAGATCACCTTCTTTATGCTTGGATCATCTCGTTAAACAAGAACATATCTTTCTCGATTGACCTATCAAAGAAATCAATGAAGGAAGAAAAGTAAAAGAAAAGAAGAAGAAATTACCTTCTCGTTAACGCTTCCAAGTCGTCAAAAATAGATGCAAAGCTGCTTGCAAATGATGAAATTGGCATTAATTGAATAACGAGTATATGTTATTTATAGATGTCAGAAGACGCTATTAATAAATAGAGATTTTTACATCGTAGAGCACTTTTCTTTGACTGTTTATTTAAAGGAAAGCTTTTTTCATTTATTCCAAATTAAGCATATTTATTTACAAATAGAATAGATTTTGAAAAATTAAACGTTAATGAGTTGCCCACAAATCAAGGGATCAGTTTTGTTCAATTTAATTTGTTAATCTTCTATCACACCATTATACTAAAACTATAATTATTTACTCATCTATCCTCACAAGGTAGAGCTAAGGTCTGCGTAAACACTACCCTCCCCATACCCCACAGTGCACAGTGTGAGATAATACTAGGTATATTGTTGTTAATAATTTCTGCCATATTTTTAGCTTTCCAACTATTCTCTCGCATTCTCTCCGGACCTAAAAAAAAATCAAACTTGATTTGCTTTGTGGAATATTTTTCTTTTTCTTTCTACGGATTTCTTTCTAATGTAAAAATGCATTGGAATATCAATTACTTCGTGAAAGCACTAATGTCTCCAATCCCCATTACTTGTTCTCTCTTAACTCTTCCTTCATTCCTTGACCTTTCCTGGAATGACTCCATGTATTTGAGTCACACATAAAAATGAAAAAGCATTCTGTTTTATCTCTTTTAGATAGATATATGAAATCCTTCAGAATAGTCATTCCATGGATTATATATACCCACAATCACAGAGGATTCATTCCCATCAATTCGAATAACATCTGAATCACCCATGATACAATAATTATACAACTATTATTTCATATATAATATTAAAACTAATTTACATAAAAACCCACATCTAAAAAGTCTAAAACAATAAGATGCCATTATTATACTAGTATAATAGGGTGTATCATTATTATATTAAAATTGTACCATATATATGATTTGCAAATACATAACAACACATTTGAATCATCAAAATACATTATTAATTATACTAGCATTATATAGTATATAAGACCTCCCATTGATATTATGTAGTTAATAATTAAAAATACATACCTGTAATATAATCATATTTGAAATATTGTTACTTAAATTATACCATCATTATACAGTTAAATATTCAAAATACATATGGCATACATTCAAATTCTTGAAATACATTGATAGTTTCATTTGAAAAAAATACTTCAAATAAAATAAACCATTATTATACCTATAAGATTGATACTATATATTTTCTTAATCGTATTTTTATCTACCATAAAGTGGGCCCTAAATCTCTATCTTTTATTGCTTATAAACTAGTAATGTACCGGTGATATTATGATTACTACAATAAAAATTAAAAATATTAGTTTATAAAAGAAAATATAACAAACTAATAATGATCGAAAATATATGCAATTAAGGACTGAAATAAGCATGAATCTCGGCAAAGAGAAGGTTACGCCGTTGGAAACTGCTACGACATATTAATATTTAATTGCCATATATGATAATCAATAATTACTGCTGTGGTTTTGTAATTTTTTCTTAAATATTGCCTAGTTATTTTTTTCCCCTAAATAATAAGTATCGATGTGGGATTGCTGTTCTAATTAAACTCCTGGAGGGATTTAAATTGAAATTGGACCTACTCAATAGTATCCAATAGCGTTGCCCTCTGTTCTCCTTTTCCAATCAAAGAAAGAATTGCCAATAGCGTTGCCTTCTGTTCTCCTTTTCTAATCAAAGAAAGGAATTGCCAAATCCAGATGGATTCGGTCAGCTTTTACTGAAGGTCCACAAAATTGAGGAAAGTGGCATCCACATTATTATAATAATGATAATAATTATTATCATCTCTCTTGTGGTAATTACAATGATTGAAGTCACTTTAATATTTAAGTGTGGACCAAACTACCAACAGGCTATCAACGGACACGTAACTAATTATACATTGATCCATTATCTGTTTTGGCAAATAGGATTTACATACTATTATCAAATTAATACTTCAAGTCCGGTCTTCAAAAATTTAAATACCTTAACAAGCCTTGAAGTATGGGGTATTTGTAGGTATATAAATTTTATTGAAATTAAATTCATAAAATAATTTGGATTATATTTTAAATTCAAAATATATTAGTTCAAATAAATTTATTAGGCTAATATAATTAGAGTAGTTATATAAATCCAATATATATGGATTAAATAAATAAGCTTGAATCCATTGGACTACCAGTGATGAACCCACTTGATTAGACCCAAGATGCCATCTTTCTAGAGGTCCAGTTTAGTGTCACACGTGAAATGACGTGGCACGCCGAGTCAAACGGAAGAGCCAATAAAATCATGTCACATGTCAAAATGACAAGGCATGCCAAGTCATATTAAAAGTCCAATGAAATCGCGCTACGTGTGCAAATGACATATTCTGGCCAATCAAATACGGCCTTGTCACACTTCAGTTTGATTGGTCGGAAATAATTTATTCTTATCATAACTCCCCCCTCCCACAACTATAAATAGGGGTCTTCATAACTCAGAAAAGACACCAGAAGTTATAACAAGAAGCAAGAGAGAGCTCGTGGATCAAACGTCGCAAATTTCTCTACAAGTTTCAAGCTTCAAGTAATCAAGTTCAAGTTCAAAGAAATCAAGTTCAAGCTCAAGAATAAAAAACAAATCAAAGTTCAAGGGGTACGAGTTCAAATCAAAGTTCGTGTTAGTTGAATTCAAGATCATCGTTTATGAGATCAAGCTCGAAGGCCCTTGAATTTATTTTCTATTGGAAAGAAGATTCAGAGAATTCATAGAGATTGTACACTCATATTACTTGAAATCAAATATTACGATTGTTCGAATATCTTTCGGTCTTGATTTTATTTTTTCGACTCAATTTATTGTCTACAAAGTCATTTAAAGATATATAATTATATTTTTCAGATATATCAATTTATAATAGTACTTAGTAATTTGTATTCATATGTTACACTAAATTGATAGAGTAATTTTTTTTAAATAGTCAGTATATATAATTTAAATTCATAATTAAATCTTGTGCTAGTGAATAGTATAATACGTTAATCCATATATACAAATTCAAGTATGGTCATAAGAAAAGTGGCACTCGCTCTATGCATTAACATTTAGCGCTATAATTTGTTCTTGGCTTGTTTATCACTTCATACTTGCTAAAACTATAAAGTCAATATTCATATGCCTAAAATTTCCATCAAAGTGAAGGTTTTACCTTGTTATAGTTTTTATTTGACACTTCCATATAAAGACTTGTGTATTAACTTAAAATAGCTGATAATTTGGAATTGCCCCCTTTTTCCCTCTCTTTCTACACTAAAAGTGCTATAAATGAGATGTAGAAATAGGAAGGAGCAACTGAGCAAGTAACTCCCAACCATATGCATTTACTTGAGCTATGTTCTATTCAACAATTACTACTGACTAAAATCAGAGTGAAATTACATCAACTTGAAAAAGTATACCCATTGTAGCTTTCATTGAAATTTCCATGGGAAAACTTGGCATTGACTTGAGTTAATACATTGGATTATCTAATTTTTCATTGTAGCAAAACTTGCTCATATATACTCAATGTGGAGTAAATTTCATGGGTGGTCATTTAACTTTGTGTTCATTACACAAAAGTCACTTTTCTTCTTTTTGTTACGTAAAAATCATTCAACTTTGTGTTCATTACCAAAAAGTTACTTTTCTTTCTTTTGTTACACAAAAATTATTTTACTTTTCTCTATTTATCACAAAAGTTACTTTGGCCAGATTTTTAATACTTTTACTTGAAAAGTCTATTATGTCCTTGTATATTATATAATATATTTTTACCTACGTATTTTACTTATAATTAAAATAACTTTAAATTATTATTTTTATAATATATCCATACATTTAATTTTTCCATGGCACTCAATTTGTTTAATCATATTCAAACATGAACATATTTTAAATATAAAAGTGATAAATTTTTTTTATTGTTTAATATTTATTTAAAATAATAAAAATAGATTTGTTTAACAAATGATAATTTTTTTATAGTCAATAATTTTTTTTAAAAGAAGCTTCAAAGATATTTGTGTTTAATATTAAGTTTTTTAAATCTTTTTTTATTAATATTATTTATTTGAAAATATTACTCTGATGTGTCATTTTGCTAAATGTAGGTATTTTTTTATTAAATTAATGGATATGACTTGGCTGATAAATTAATGAGCTTTGATTTTTTATTTGTAAACATATTTCATTAAGCATGAGTAAGAACGTGGACTTGAGATTTGTGCACAGTAATATTACTGATAAATTTAATAATGCTACTTATATATCTTGAAAATTAATATTAAAAATAAATTAAATGTACATATATATTATAAAAATAACAAACAAAAATAATATTAAGTTATTTTAATTATAAGTAAAATATCTGGGTAAAAGTATATTATATAACATATAATATTGAAGATATTACATAAGTGGGAGGATTTATAATGCCAATGGCATAATAGACTTTTCAAGTAAAAGTTTTGTAATATCTGGTCAAAGTGATTATTGTGATAACTAGAGCATAATAAAATAATTTTTGTGTAACAAAAGAAAGAATAGTGACTTTTAGGTAATGAACACAAAGTTGAATGACTTTTACATAACAAAAGAAAGAAATATGACTTTTGGGTAACAAACACAAATTTGAATGACCGACCACCTATGAAATTTACTTCTCAATGTGCAAATCAAACACATTAATTTACCATGATTAAATGATGAAATTAATGTGAGAAAACATATAGTAATGAACCTTGCTCAAGTGATAAAAAGTGTATAAAAAGATGTGTTATGATTTCATTATTTTGGTGTAAACATCTTATACGTGTGGTTTTTTCCCCTTTCAAAGTAAAAATATTTCATTTTTATAGCTTTCATTTTATATTTCCACGAAAAGACTTGTGTATTGACTTAAATATATCATTCATTTTTCCCTTTATTTCTTCTGTTTCTCCACAAAAAATGCTACGTTGGATGTAGAAATAGGAAGTAACATTTTGCCCCATATCCATGGGATCAAAGTAGGGAATATGTTCTATTAAAAAATGACTAACAGTAACTTCTTGAAAACGTTTGTCCTTTAATTTGTAGCTTTCATTTGAAATTTCAGACGACTTTTGCATTGACTTGAGCTAAACATCGGATTTATCTAATTCTTATTGCAGCAATTGGATTAACATTTTTACTCTTAAAGGATTAAAAACTTGTTTCCTCAGTTTCGGATAGTACGTAGATCTCTCTTGCAATACATTTACATCAGAGTTACTAACATTTTGGGAACAATTCATATGAAGGTAATGATGCATTAAGTGGATTACCAGTTTTGGAAGTTTGTGGAAGGAACTGGAGACTAGAGACTAACAACACAACACTTGTCCCAAATTTGTATTGCATATTTCATGCTTTCAGCTCAAAATCCAAATTTGGCTTATCTCGGATTACTGAAGAATTAGAATATATAATCATTGTATTGCTGAAGAATTAGAATATATAAATCTTGGATCCGCCTCTGATTTTTCTCGTCATCCTTGCACTCGAAAGTCTTGCAGTATATTCATATAAATAATCTGATTGAAGCAGTTTCCTTCCAATCCATTCCACCTACTTTCCTTACACCTTTTAATGGAATTTACTCTCTAATAGCGATCTGTTGACCAGTTAAATGTAGTATAGGTCATATGTTCTTTTCAACAGTTAATGACTAAAATCAAAGTGAAACATCAACTTGGAAAAGGTTTGTCCATAGTAGGCTTTCATTTGAAAATTTCAACGGAAAGACAGATTTGTGCATTAACTTGAGCTAAAATTCAAGTACTGGTTTTGTCCTTGACATGTTATAATGGATAACTCATTGCATTCACTTCAATGAAATAGATATAGTTAGATCTTATATAACAAAACGATGCAAACACAACTCACAACAATCGATGGCAATCGGCACGTACTGAGCTTAGCCCCATGCGCACGGCACCTTGCGGCGCTACTTGCATGAGGCCTCGCCGTTCGGTTGCCAAAAGCCATCAGCCGCCACGAGTGATGTCGCCTCCCGATGTTGCCCACAACAATCGATGGCAATCGGCACGTACTGAGTTTAGCCCCATGCGCACGGCACCTTGCGGCGCTACTTGCACGAGGCCTCGCCGTTCCGTTGCCAAAAGCCATNTCAACTGCCACGAGCGATGTCGCCTCCCGATGTTTCCCCCAACAACCAATGGCAATCAGCACATACTGAGCTTAGCCCCATGCGTATGGCACCTTGTGGCGCTACTTGCACGACGCTTCGCAGTTCCGTTGCCAAAATCCATCAGCCGCCACGAGCGATGCCAGACACAACTCACAACAACCGATGGCAATCAACACGTACTGAGTTTAGCCCCATGCGCACGGCACCTTGCGGCGCTACTTGCACGAGGCCACGCCGTTCCGTTGCCAAAATCCATCTGCTGACACGAGCGATGTCGCCTCCCGATGTTGTCCCCAACAACCCATGGCTTCATCATAAAAGCCAAGTTTTTTCCGGAATCAAATTCCATGCTAGCAATTCGCTATAACATCCAAAAATATCCAGAACAAACAAAGCTGTTATAGAGACGTTTGACTGAATCACACCGCAAACCATAATTACTTACTGACTGCCACCTTGATAATGAATATGGTCCAGATTTGTTTGGCTTAACAGCTGCAGTATAACATTTCAAAGCTGAAATTTTGGATTAGCAGGCTAACATTTTAAAGAATTCGTAGCTGTGTATATATATATCTCATGAATCTTGATTTGGAAATAACAAAAAGCAAAGCTTTCTGCGTTTCTTGTCTACCAACTTTTTTATTTATACTATCGCGAAAATGGGCTATATATATATATCGGAACCTCCTGCTAATTCTACTATCTGTATTTCCCTGTCAGTTTGCTTTTTCTTCACTGGCACAGCCTCAATCATGCAGCAAAGGTCAAA
>AWOL01S0208294.1:3700-15353 GCA_000715115.1 Nicotiana otophora
AGTATCCGACTCCAAATGGCCCGAATCTATTCAAATAAATTGCACAATGTAAATATAACTACGAGTAACTAATTTAGCTAATTAATTCGAAGCTAAAGCGAGAAATTAGGAAACAACGCCCAAAAAGTCACCCCGGGCCCATGCCTCGGAATTGGATAAAAGTCGCAAAATATGAACACCCATTCAGTCACGAGTTTACTCGTACCAAAATTGCTCAAATCCAATACTAAAATCTCAATCAAAACCCCAAAATTCGGCCTAAGAATCTTTCTCACTTTTTCACACCAAATCCGAAATTAAATGATGAAATCAGCCATAGATCAGTGGAATATAACCATAAAGGAGTTAGGAATCATTATCCAAAAACTTCCTCCGAAAATCTCTCCAAATTTTGCCTTCTACCGAGCTCTCAATCAAATGTTTGTGTTATGAACTCAACCCTCGTTTTTGAACCTTAAATTCTGCCCAGGTGCGTTCTTCTTCGCGAACGCGACATCACGATAGCGAACGCGATGAACAATCTTCCACTGGCCGAAAATTCCTCCTTCGCGAAAGTGAGGGGAATCTCGTGAACGCGTACCTTCCACTGATGGACCCTTTGCGAACGTGGGAACCTCTTCGCGAATGCGTAGGCTTAATGCCCGAAGCTTCCTCTTCCCTATTCCTCTTCGCGAGCGCGAGGACCATATCGCGAACGCATAGTCTTAAGGTCCCACACCTTCACGAACGCGGGAACAACATCACGAACATGAAGAACAACTTCGCTTCCTCTCCTAGATGCACTACGCGATCGCGAGGCACCTCTCGCGAATGCATTGAAGGATTTTTCTGCAATAGAACACCATAAATCTGCCACTTCTCTAAGTCCAAAGATGACTCGTTGAGCATCCGAAACACACCCGAGGCCCCCAGGACCTCAACCAAACATACCAACCAATCCTAAAACACCATACAAACTTAGTAGAGCTCTCAAATCCCATCAAACAACGCTAAAATCACGAATCACCCTCCAATTCAAACTTAAAGAACTTGAAACTTCAAAATTCTACAACCGATGCCGAAACCTATCAAATCACGTCTGATTGACCTTAAATTTTTCGCACAAGTCATAATCAACATTACAGACCTACTCCAACTTCCGGAATCAGAAAATGACTCCGATATCAAAAATTCCACTACCGGCCCAAAACTCCAAAAATTTAACTTTCGTCATTTCAAGCCTAAATGAACTACGAACCTCCAAAACACAGTCCAGACACGCTCCTAAACCCAAAATCACCTAACGGAGCTAACGGAATTGACGGAATTCCATTCCGGAGTCGTCTTCACAAAGTTCCGACTACGGTCCCAATCCTAAGGCTTAAGCTCTCATTTAGGGACTAAGTGTCCCAAAACACTCCGAAACTCAAAACCCATTATCCCAGCAAGTCACAATAGCAGAAAAAGATTTGGGGAAAGCAGTTAATAGGGGATCGGGGCTATTACTCCTAAAACAGCCGGCCAGGTCGTTACAGAATAGAATAGAGTTTTAGAATTTTGATGTCAATAACTCGCACGACAAGGATATCAAAGGAATATGATTGTTCTTAACAGTTACATAGCCTCACGAAGATAAGTACGGATGTCTTCACACCGATCCGCGAGACTCTAATAAATCGAATTGTGACTCGCGACTCCTGTGAACCTCGATGCTCTGATACCAACTTGTCACGACCCAAATTAATCCTCTGTAAGGTATCATGACGGCACCTAGTCTTTACAACTAGGTAAGCCTAATATTACGAAAAATGTAAAGAAAACACAACCTTTTAAAGATAAACAACATATTGTGAATAACCATGTGTAGTACCACTCGGCATATACAAAATAATTTTTCAAGACCCAGAATATCACGAATGTCACAAGCTGCTATAATCTATGTAGCTCTATACAAAAGTCTGAAGATAATAAAGAAAGTCTCTAGGCGAGGGAGTAGAAGGGGACTCCGAGGATCTGTGGACGTAAGCAGAAGTACCTTGAAATCTCCTTGAATCAATAGCACGCACTAACCCCAAGGCTGATAGCTCGCACCTGGATCTTCACACGAAAAATATGTACAGGAAAGGGTATGAGTATACCACAATGAGTACCCAGTAAGTGCCAAGTCTAACCTTGATCGAGTAGTGACGAGGCCAGGTCAAGGCCCTACGGGAGTAAATCTAATAAATTAAACAGTAAAAGATATAGGTAAAATTTACGGTAACACAGTTAAAGAAATTCTCGAGAATTTAACAGTTAAGGGAGCCCTCGGCTCAGAACAAGGTAAACACAATGGGGAATCTCCCGGGATACCGTCCCGTAGTTCTGAATGAATATTCAGTACAGGAGGATCTCCCGAAATACGTCGGTAGTCCCAAAGTAAATATGCAGTACTGGGGGATCTCCCGAAATACATCCGTAGTCCCAAAATAAATATGCAAGATGGGGGATCTCCTGGAATATGTCTGTAGTCCCAATTTAAATATACAAGACAAGGGGATCTCCTGGAATATGTCCGTAGTCCCAATTTAAATATGCAACGCAAGATGTATGACAGGTATGGCATCGAGTTATACCATTTAGACTAACACAGATAAGGAAAATAGGAGTCTAACTAAGCATGGCGCACAGAGTGGTAGATAGGCAGTTAAAATACGTAAGCATGCTTCTCTAATCTAAGCTAAATAATTAAACGTATTAGTGCAATTAAATAAGGGAAAATAGTTATTAGGGGATCGGGGCTATAACTCTCAAAATGACCGGCCGGGTCGTTACAGAATAATATTCGGAAGCTATTTATTTGAAAGAATTATATTCGAAATATATTTATTTGAAAGAATTATAATGAAAAGATATTTATTTGAAGGAAGTATATTCGAAATATATTTATTGAAAGTGATTATATTCTATAAACATTTATTGAAAAACTTATAGATAAAAGATGTATATCTTGAAGGACTTGATTAATTGGTTGTACTTATGTTTATTATTCGTTTGAGCAATATTTATGGTGTTCTTGTTACCTTGCAGTTTAAATCACTAATTGATTGGTGTTGCTATCACTGCTATTTATTTTCTATTATTTTTGTATGCTATATTGCACAGGTTATTTAACTAGTGAGTGTCTTGACTGTACCTCGTCACTACTCCAATGAGGTTAGTCTTGATACTTACTGGGTACCGATAGTGGTGTACTCATACTACACTTCTATATATTTTTGTGCAGAGCCAGGTATTGAAGCTATCAGATTCGAACAGATATTTGAGTATGATCGCAAGGATTCAAGGTGCTTGGTCATCGCAGTCCCTTGGAGTCTTTCTATTTTATTGTATTGTTAATTTCTTATTCGAATAGTATTATACATTCGGTCCTCGAGATCATTCCAAGTATTCAGTTAGAGTTCGTAACTCAGTATTACCAGTCTTGGGAGGTTGTATTAAATTATATGTTTTAAAAAATGGCTTGAATTATGATTATAATCGGCTTACTTAGTCTTAGAGACTAAGTGCCATCACGACGCCTGTGGTGGAATTTTTGGGTCATGACATATATATAAATCATTATACCTATACATATAATATAGGAGCCCTAAAGTAAAACCCCACTCATAATACCACATATTTAAAGGAAAATACGTAGGGTAGTGTTTTTTTCTTTATTGATTAAGTAGATAAATAGGATTATCATTATTTTGAAAAACTTTTTCTTTAACTTTGTTTTATAATAACTCAAACACAANATGACATATATATAAATCATTATACCTATACATATAATATAGGAGCCCTAAAGTAAAACCCCACTCATAATACCACATATTTAAAGGAAAATACGTAGGGTAGTGTTTTTTTCTTTATTGATTAAGTAGATAAATAGGATACGATTAATTATCATTATTTTGAAAAACTTTTTCTTTAACTTTGTTTTATAATAACTCAAACACAATCTACAACTTAAAAATTATGTATTTTTTTAAAAATTTTGTACTCATTAACACGAGATACACGTGCAACGCGCGTACTTTAAAAACAAGTTATTATAAAAGCACGAATGTTGCACGCTAAATATTGAACGACTAAAATATCCCTAAAATATAGATTAACTTTTATACCCTTCAAAAACTAAATTATTCGCTCAAAATATATATGTCATGACCCAAAATCTCACCTATCGTGATGGCGCCTATCTCAATACTAGGCAAGACGAAAATCTCAATAAACCACCATATCTTCTAAATTTGAAAATATAATATTTAAATTCAGCAGAAGAAATATCACAAATACATATTTAAACACTCCCAAAATCCGGTATCACTGAGTACATGAGCATATAGTATGAATACAAAGTCTGACTCATAAAACACTATCTGAAAATATAGAACCATACAATAACTGAAAGGAAGAGAGACAAGGTTAGCGGACGCCACTACCTTGATAGTCTCCAACTGGTAACATACTGAGGTCTAATAGTCACCGTATCCGGAAGCACCTGGATCTGCACATGATGTGAAGAGTGTAGTATGAGTACAACCAACTCAATAAGTAACAAGACTAACCCATGGGCTGAACGTAGTGACGAGCTCCATAGGTACAGTCTAGTACATAAATAATGGTACAGAAATGTAGGCATGCTTTCAAGTTCAACAGTTAAACTCAGTACAAGCAAAATAGATCAATACTGCATGATATGAGGAATGTGACATCTCAGTAAAAGACCACATGTACTACTGGTCACTAATCATTCAGCCACTCGGTACCGTTTATGCCCAATCCATCCCAGGGATATCCCATCATGTATATATATACACATCGACTGACAGTCAGTCACTCAGTACCGTATAAGGCCAATCTAGCCATGGGTAATTTATCCCCATATGTAAATGATACAGACAAGATCCATGTCCAGGGAAAATTCATCACAATATAAATAAATAAGGCAAGTCCATGCCCTGGGAAGTCCATCCCAAATATATATAATCATCTACGCTCACTGGGGGTGTGTACAGCCTCCGGAGGGGCTCCTTCAGCCCAAACGTGATATATAGCCGATACGGCCTGCTACAGGTGGGCAGCCCCGATCCATATAATGATAAAGCCTATAAGGCCTGCTGTCGGTGGGAAACCCCGTTCCATATAATAATAATATATATAAAGTCAATATGGCCTGTTGCGGCGCGCAGCTCGATCCCATAAGTATCCTCACAATGGACGAATATGTCTGAGTGTGAAATGTACATTTTTAAAATAATTAATTCAACAGCAACGCGACCTCATGGGTCCCAAAATATCGGCACGTAGCCTAAACATGATCTTTAATAAGAGCCTCAACTTAATTTCTATAACACGTGGAACATGTTCAGATAATAACACGATTCTTTAATTTTACAACTTCACAGGACTTAATCAAGTCACAATTTCTATAGTGCACGTCCACACGCTCATCACCTATCGTGTGCATCACCTCCAAACAATTTATATAACACAAAATTTGGGAATTCATACCCTCATAACCAAGTTTAGAAATGTTACTTATCTCAAGACGTGTAATTCCTTACTCCGTTATGCCCTTGCCTCATGAATTGGTCTCCGAAAGCCTCGTATCTAGCGACAATTAATTCGATTAAGTCAAACAAAAATATAAGAATTTATTCCATATGAAAATATAAATTTTCTAACAAAATCCGAAATTTCACCCCAAAAATCGTCTGTGGGCCCACATCTCGGAACTCGAAAAAAGTCACAAAATCCGAAAGTCCATTCAACCACGAGTCTAACCATACCAATTTTCCCAAATTCCGACATCAACTCGACCCTCAAATCTTCAAATTAAACCAAGAGGGTTTTCTAAATTTTCCAACTTAATTCACTCATTAAATGTTAAAAACAACTATGGATACAAATAATTTGACCAATATTGAGTTAAGAATACTTACCCCAATTTTCTCCTTGAAAATCTCCCAAAAATCGCCTCTTCCCGAGCTTCAAATCGTCAAAAATAGAAAATGGAACGAAGTCCCATTTTCAGAAATTAAACATTCTGTCGAGTGATTCCTTTTTCGCGAACATGGCCACTGTCTCGCATTCGCGAAGGAAAAAATTCTTTCAGTCCAAATTCCTCCTTCGATAACGCGGCACCTCCCTCGGGCTCGTGAAACACAATGTGCTTCTGCCTCAATGTCTTCTACGTGAATGTGTTCAACCAATCGTGTCACGATCCGAAATTCCCACCTTCAGGATCGTGATGGAGCCTAACATTTCACTTGCTAGGCAAGCCAACGTTAAAATAATCTTAACTATTTTTAAGCAAATTTAATTAAATAGAAGTCAATTACTGAAATAAAGTGCGGAAGACCATAAATACAGAATTATCAAAATACATCCCTGAATCTGGTGTCACAAGTGCACGAGCTACTAGAATAATACAAATAAAGGTCTGAATAAAATTCAAGTTGTTTGAAAGATAATACACAGCTGAGATAAGATAGAAGGGGACTTCAGAACTGCAAACGCTGTGCAGTTATACCTCAAGTCTCCTCTGAGTAGCTGAATCCGAGCACGTCTATGGCACACTACTGGGACTAACTCTAAAATCTGCACAAGAAGTGCAGAGTGTAGTATGAGTACAACCGACCCCATGTACTCAGTAAGTGTCGAGCCTAACCTCGACGGAGTAGTGACGATGCTATGACAGGTCACGTACGTAAACAACCTGTACAAGTATATACAAATACGAAGCAAAAATAAAACAATAAATAACACTTTATAAATTTGGGAGGGAACATGCGAAGGGGGTTGATATAATAATTTCAGCAGGAGAATTATCTCTTAGCAGCTAAATGATTCCTCAACAATAAAATGAGCAACGGATAATATGAAGATGGCACGACACTACCCTTCGTGATTTTACTCTCGTTCCTCCCATAAACTGATAAATAAATAATAATAATTGGAAAAGTATCACCCTTCGTGCTTTAACTCTCTTTTGGCACGGTATCCCCCTTCGTGCTTTTACACTCTCTGAAAATGACACCGCATCCCCCTTCGTGCTTTTACGCTCTCTGAAAATGACACTGCATCACCCTTCGTGCTTTTATGCTCACAAATGGCACGGCATCACCCTTCGTGCTTTTACACTCTTCCTTACCTTGACAATGATATTATAAATAATACAAATGGCACGACATCACCCTACGTACTTTTACACTCTTCCTTACCATGAAAATAATAATATAAATTCGGAAGAGTATTTAAATGTGGGGATATGCACTTATCAATCAATTTAATACCAGAATACCGACTTCACCTTCCAAAATATTCAACAATAATTAAATGAATAATAATTTCACGAATAATGATCAAATAATCAATAATAAACTTAAGCATGAATATCTTAAATAAATAGGCAATTATTCACAATAAACAAATTTCACCCGCATGCTTTGACTCAACCACAACGCATAAGTACTCGTCACCTCACATATACGTTTTAACCGCACATTAAATCACGTAGCAAATAGACAAATAAGTCCTACTCCCTCAAGTCAAGGTTAACCACGACACTAACCCCGCTTTGCCACCAAATTTAAGAATCCAATAAACCTTTGCCTCGTGAATTCGTGTCTGAAATCCTCAAATCTAGTCATAAACAATTCAATATACTCAATACAAATCGTAGGAATTAATTCAATATGAATTTACAAATGTTTCGGGTTAAAATCCGAAATTCATCTAAAATATATCAGTGGGGCCCACGTCTCGAATATCATAAAAACCTATAAAATCCGAACACTTGTTCCGAGACGAGTCCAACCATGCAAATATTATCAAATTCCGAAGTCATATGGATCTTCACATCTTAAATTTTTATTTTTGGAAAGTATTACAAATATTCCAATTTCTTCCATCTAAATCTGAAATAAAGGATGAATATAGATATGGATTTATGAAATATAATCACTTTTGGTTATAGAACACTTACGCAATTCAATGTCGTGAAAAACTCCTTCAAATCACCCAAAAACCGAGGTTTTAAAGCCCAAACGAAATGAAGAAAGATGGCCATTTTTGACCCCTTAAGGTTCTGCCCAGTCTCACATCTACGAGCAACAATGTCGCATCTGCGGCCTCGCATTTGCGAGACAAGGGCCTCATTTGCGAAGCCAAGCTGCCAGGTGAGTGGCCGCACCTGCGCAAGGAGTGTCGCACCTTGCGACATCGCAGAAGCGACGAAACGACCGCAAAAGCGGTCACTTCCGCAGAAGCGCATGGACCTTCACAGAAGCGGTCGCACATCTGCGCTTCATTTCTTCGCCGAAGCGAAGGATCTAGCTAGTGCCAAGGTCGTAGAAGCGGCTGCGCACCTGCGGCTCCATCTTCGCATGTGCGAAATACTAGAACCAGACCTGCATATTTTTACAAAAATGATCCGAAACTCACCCGAGCTACTCAGGACCACGTCTAATTATACCAACCAGTCCCGTAATATAACACGGACTTACTCGGGGGTCTCAAATCACATCACACAACATCAAATTTACAATTCACACCTCGATTCGAACTTTTGAGTTTCAAACTTTTCAATTTGCAAAACTCGTGCCAAAACATATTAAATGAATCTGGAATAACTTCAAATTTGGCACACAAGTCATAAATGATATAACGAAGCTATTTCAACTTCCTGAATCGGATTCCGACCCCGATATCAAAAAGTGAAATCCGTGGTCAAACTTTGGAAATCTTTAGCTTTTAAATTTCTAGTTTTCGTTAAATGGCCATAACTTGAGCTAGGGACCTCCAAATTAAATTTCGGGCATACGCCCAAATCCTAAATCATGATACGAATCTACCGGAACTGTTAAAACACTGACCCGGGTCCGTTTGCTCAAAGTGTTGACCAAAGTCAACTTAATTGAATTTTAAGGCTCTATTTCACATTTTAATCAATTTTTCATATAAAACCTTTCCGAAAAATTATACGAACTATACACGCAAGTCGAGGAATGATGAAAATTCTATTTGAGGTCTCAGAACACAGAAATAATTTTAAAATTTAAAGATAACATTTTGGGTCATCACATTTTCCACCTCTAAAATAAATGTTCATCCTCGAACGGAATTAGAAAAGTACCTGAGCTGGTAAAGAGGTGTGGATATTTATTCCGTATGTCCGATTCGGACTCCCAGGTAGGTGTCTCAATCGATTGACCTCTCCATTGCACCCAAACTGAAGGATAACTCTTAGACCTCAACTGGCGGACCTGCCGGGCTAGAATAGTTACTGGTTCCTCTTCGTAAGTCAAATCCTTGTCCAATTGGACTGAGCTGAAATCTAACACATGGGACAGATCACCATGATATTTCTGGAGCATACACACATGGAACACCGGATGAACCGCTGATAAACTAGGTGGTAATGCAAGCCTGTAGGCTACTTCGCCCACCCTTTCAAGATTTTCAAAGGGTCCTATATACCTAGGGCTCAACTTGCCCTTCTTTCCAAACCTCATTACAACTTTCATAGGTGAAACCCAAAACAATACTCTTTCTCCAACCATGAATGCAATATCATGAACCTTACGGTCAGCATAACTCTTTTATCTAGACTGAGCTGTGCGAAGTCGATCCTGAATAATTTTGATCTTAGCATCCTGTACCAAATCGGTACCCAACAATTGAGCCTCTACCGGTTCAAACTAGCCAACTGGCGAACGACATCGCCTCCCATACAATGCTTCATATGGAGCCATCTAAATGCTCGACTGGTAGCTATCCCAAGAACCTCCAAAGTCTATAACACAAGCGCGAAGCATATCTTCCAATATATAAATAGTGCGTCCTGACTGTTCGTCTGTCTGTGGATGAAATGATGTACTCAACTCAACCCGCATGCCTAACTCATGATGTACAGCCCTCCAAAAGTGAGAAGTGAACTGCGTACCTCGATCAAAATTGATAAACACGGGCACATCATGAAGGCGGACAATCTCAAGAATGTAAATTTCAGCTAACCGCTCCGAAGAATAGGTAACCGCCAGTGGAATGAAATGTGCTGACTTGGTCAGCCTATCCACAATGACCCAAATTGCGTCGAATTTTCTTTGAGTCCATGGAATCCCAACAACAAAATCCATAGTGATACGCTCCCACTTCCACTCAGGAATTTCTAACTTCTGAAGCAAACCACCAGATCTCTGATGCTCGTACTTAACTTGCTGACAATTCATACACTGAGCTACATATGAAACTATATCCTTCTTCATACTCCTCCACCAATAATGTTGCCACAAATCTGATACATGTTGGCGGCACCTGGATGAATAAAATACCTAGAATTGTGGGCTTCTTCCAAAATTAATTCACTAAGCCTATCCACATTAGGCAGACAAATACGACCCTGCATTCGCGGAACTCCATCTTCCCCCACATCAACTTTTTTGGCACCACCATGCCGCACCGTGTCCTTAAGGACAAGTGAATGAGGATCATCATGATGCCACTCTCTGGTGCGCTCATATAAAGAAGACATAGCGACTGTGCAAGCTAGAACCCGACTGGGTTCTGAAATATCTAACCTCACGAACTGATTAGCCAAAGTCTAAACATCTGCCGCTAACGGTCTCTCACCCATCGGAATATACGCATAACTGCCCATACTCACAACCTTTCTACTCAAAGCATCGGCCAATACATTGGCCTTTCCGGGGTGATACAAAATAGTAATATCATAGTCCTTCAATAGATCTAACCATCATCTCTGCCTCAAATTGAGATCCTTTTGCTTGAACAGATATTGTAAGCTACGATGATTAGTAAATACCTCACACGAGACACCGTAGGCGCAATGCCTCCAAATCTTCAGCGCATGAACAATGACTGCCAATTATAAGTCATGAACAAGATAATTCTTCGTGTGAACTTTCAACTGCCGCAACGCATATGCAATCACCCTGCCATCTTGCATCAATACTGCACCAAGCCCAATGCGTGCCATTTTTATTATTTATAATATCATTGCCAAGGTAAGGAAGAGTGTAAAAGCACGAAGGGTGTTGCCATGCCATTTGTGAGCGTAAAAGCACGAAGGGTGATGTTGTGTCATTTTCAGAGAGTGTAAAATCACGAAGGGGGATGCCGTGCCAAAAGAGAGTTAAAGCACAAAGGGTGATACTGTGCCAATTATTATTATTTATTTATCAGTTTATGGGAGGAATGAGAGTAAAATCATGAAGGGTAGTGCCGTTCCATCTTCATATCATTAGTTGCTCATTTTATTGTTGAGGAATCATTTGGTTGCTAAGAGATAATTCTCGTGCTTAAACTATTATATCAACCCCTTTCACATGTTTCCTCCCAAATTTATAAAGTGTTATTTATTGTTTTATTGTTTCTTCGTATTTGTATATACTTGTACAGGTTGTTTACGTACGTGACCTGTCATAGCCTCGTCACTACTTCGTCGAGGTTAGGCTCGACACTTACAGAGTACATGGGGTCGGTTGTACTCATACTACACTCCGCACTTCTTTTGCAGATTTTGGAGTTGGTCCCACTAGCATGTCATAGACGTGCTCGAATTCAGCTACTCAAAGGAGACTTGAGGTATAACTGCACATCGTTCGCAGTTCTGAAGTCCCCT
>AWOL01S0208340.1:2503-17578 GCA_000715115.1 Nicotiana otophora
CTCAAAAAAATTTTAGGCGATCCGAGTCAAGGGGGGCCGGCCCACTCGGAAGGCGTGGGCGCACACGAAAATATGGGAATCGGGTTCTAGTTCTTTGGCCGAAAAATGCAAAGTATGGGGAACGATCTTGGCGGGGCGCTGACTATGGTTCCTTAGGTCGTATGTTATGGTACGGAAAAATTATAGGCGATCGGGGTCCGGGGGCCCGGGACCAGTCGGAAGGCATGGGCTATAGCACACGAAAATAAGGGAATCGCGCGGAATTCTAGTTTATTGGCCGAAAAATGCAAAACATGAGGAATGATCATGGTGGGGCGGTGACTATGGTTCCTTAGGTCGTATTGGATAGCCCGAAAAAAATTTCGGCGATCCGGGGTCCTGGGACCACTTTGAAGGCGTTATTGGGCGGAATTCTAGTTTTTTTGCCGCAAAACACAAAAAATGAGGAACGATCATGGCGGGGCGGTGACTATGGTTCCTTAGGTCATATTTGTTGGCCCGGAAATATTTTATGCGATAGGGGTCCGGGGGGTCCGGGACCACTCGGAAGGCGAGGACTATAGCACACGAAAATATGGGAATCGCGAAGAATTCTAGTATTTTGGCCGAAAAATGCAAACAAATGAGGAACGATCATGGAAGGGCGGTGACTATGGTTCCTTAGGTAGTATTTGATGGCCCGGAAATATTTTAGGCGATCCGGGGTCCGGGGGTCCCGGTACCACTTGGAAGGGGTGAACTATAGCACACAAAAATATGGGAATCAGGCGGAATTCTAGTTTTTAGGCCGAAATTATTTTAAAATGGGGAACGATCATGGCGGTGCGGTGACTATAGTTCCTTAGGTCGTATGTGATGGACCGAAATGATTTTAGGTGATCACAGTCCGGGGGGGCCGGACCACTTGGAAGGCGTGGGCTATTGCACACGAAAATATGGGAATCGAGTGGAATTCAAGATATTTTGCCGAAAAATGCAAAAAATGAGGAACGATCATGGCGGGGCGAGTACTATGGTTCCTTAGGTTGTATTTAATGGTCAGGAAAAATTTTAAGCTATCGGGGTCCGGGGGTCCCGGAACCACTTGGAAGGCGTGGGCTATAGCACACGAAAATATGGGAATTGGGTGGAATTCTAGTTTTTGGTCGTAAAATGCAAAGAAGGAGGACACGTCATGGCGGGGCGATGACTATGGTTCCTTAGGTCGTATTTGATGGCCCGCAAAAATATTAGGCGATCCGTCTCCGTGGGGCCCTACCCATTGGAAACGATTGGGCTATAGCACACGAAAATATGGGAATAAGGCGGAATTCTAGTTTTTTGGCCGAAAAATGCAAAATATGAGGAGCGTTCATGGCGGGGCGCTGACTATGGTTCCTTAGGTCGTATTTTAGGGTACGGAAAAATTTTAAGCGATCGGGGTCTGGGAGCCCCGGACCACTCGGAAGGCGTGGGCTATAGCATACGAAAATATGGAAATCGCACGGAATTCTAGTTTTTGGGCCAAAAAACGCAAAACATGAGGAATGATCATGGCGGGGCAGTGACTATGGTTCCTTAGGTAGTATTTGATGGCCCGGAAAAATTTTAGGCGATCCGGGGACCGGGGTCCCAGGACCACTTTGAAGGCGTTATTGGGCGGAATTCTAGTTTTTTTGCCGCAAAACGCAACAAATGAGGAACGATCATGGCGGGGTGGTGACTATGGTTCCTTAGGTCATATTTGTTGGCCCGGAAAACTTTTATGCGATTGGGGTCCGGGGGGCCCGGGACCACTCGGAAGGCGAGGGCTATAGCACACAAAAATATGGGAATCGCGCAGAATTCTAGTATTTTTGCCGAAAAATGAAACAAAATGAGGAACGATCATGGAGAGGCAGTGACTATGGTTCCTTAGGTAGTATTTGATGGCCCGGAAAAATTTTAGGCGATCCGGGGTCTGGGGGTCCCGGGACCACTTGGAAGGGGCGAACTAGAGCACACAAAAATATGGGAATCAGGCGGAATTCTAGTTTTTAGGCCGAACAATTTAAAAAATGGGGAACGATCATGGCGGTGCGGTGACTATAGTGCCTTAGGTCGTATTTGATGGCCCGAAATGATTTTAGGCGATCATAGTCCGGGGGGCCGGACCACTCGGAAGGCGTGGGCTATTGCACACGAAAATATGGGAAACGAGCGAAATTCTAGATTTTTTGCCGAAAAACGCAAAAAATGAGGAACCATCATGGCGGGGCGATGACTATCGTTCCTTAGGTTGTATTTAATGGTCAGGAAAAATTTTTAAGGTATCGGGGTCCGGGGGTCGCGAAACCACTTGGAAGGCATGGGCTATAGCACACGAAAATATTGGAATCGGGTGGAATTCTAGTTTTTGGTCGTAAAATGCATAAAATGAGGACAGGTCATGGCGAGGCGATGACTATGGTTCCTTAGGTCGTATTTGGTGGCCCGCAAAAATATTAAGCGATCCGGCTTCGTGGGGCCCTACCCATTGGAAAGGATTGGGCTATAGCACACGAAAATATGGGAATAAGGGAGAATTCTAGTTTTTTGGCCGAAAAATGCAAAATATGAGGAACGTTCATGGCGGGGAGCTGACTATGGTTCCTTAGGTCATATTTTATGGTACGGAAAATTTTAGGCGATCGGGGTCCTGGGCCCCCGGACCACGCGGAAGGCGTGGGCTATAGCACACGCAAAATATGGAAATCACAAGGAATTCTAGTTTTTTGGCCGAAAAACGCAAAACATGAGGAATGATCATGGCGGGGCGGTGACTATGGTTCCTTAGGTAGTATTTGATGGCGCGGAAAAATTTTAGGCGATCCGGGGTCCGGGGTCCCGTGACCACTTTGAAGAAGTGGGTTATAGCATACGAAAATTTGGGAATCGAACGGAATTCTAGTTGTTTTTGCCGAAAAATGCAAATAATGAGGAACGATCATGGCGGGGCGGTGACTATGGTTCCTTAGGTCGTATTTGATGGCCCGAAAAAAGTTTATGCGATCGGGGTCCGGGGAGCCTGGGACCACTCGGAAGGCTAGGGCTATAGCACACGAAAATATGGGAATCGTGCAGAATTCTAGGTTTTTGGCTGCAAAACGCAACTAAATGAGGAACGATCATGGAGGGGTGGTGACTATGGTTCCTTAGGTCATATTGGATGGCCCGGAAAAAATTTAGGCTATCCGGGGTCCGGGGGTCCCGGGACCACTTGGAAGGCTATAGTATGGGAATCGGGCGGAATTATAGTTGTTACGCCGAAAAATTCAAAAAATGGGGAACGATCATGGCAGTGCGGTGACTATGGTTCCTTAGGTCATATTTGATGGCCCGAAAATATTTTAGGCGATCACAGTGCGGGGGGCCGGACCACTCGGAAGGCGTGGGCGCACACGAAAATATGGGAATCGGGCGGAATTCTAATTCTTTTGCCGAAAAATGCAAAAAAAGAAGAATGAACATGGCGGGGTGGTGACTATGGTTCCTTAGGTCGTATTTGATGGCCCAGAAAAGGTTTAGGCGATCGTGGTCCGGGGGTCCCGGGAACACTTGGAAGGCGAATAAGGGAATCGGGCGGAATTCATGTTTTTTGGCCGATAAATATAAAAAATGAGGAACGATCATGGCGGGGTGGTGACTATGGTTCCTTAGGTCGTATTTGATGGCCCGAAAAACTTTTAGGCGATCCCAGTCCGGGGGGCCCGGTCCACTCGGAAGGCGTGGGCACACACGCAAATGTAGGAATCGGGCGGAATTCTAGTTTTTTGGCCGAAATACGCAAAAAATGAGGAACGATCATAGCGGGGCGGTGACTATGGTTCCTTAAGGTCGTATTTGTTGGCCCGAAAATATTTTAGGCGATAGGGGTCCGGGGGTCTCGGGACCACTTGGAAGGCGTGGGCTATAGCACACGAAAATATGGGAATTGGGTGGAATTCTAGTTTTTGGTAGTAAAATGCAAAAAATGAGGACAGGTCATGGCGGGGCGATGACTATGGTTCCCTAGTTCGTATTTGATGGTCCGCAAAGTTTTTAGGCGATTTGAGTCAGGGGCCCCAGCCCACTCGGAATGCGTGGACTATAGAAAAGGAAATATGGGAATCGGGCGAAATTCTAGTTTTTTGGCCGAAAACTGTAAAAATTGAGGAACGATCATGGCGGGGAGGTGACTATGGGTCCATAGGTTGTATTTCATGGCCCAGCAAAACTTTAGGCAATCGGGGTCCGGGGGTCCCGGGACCACTTGGAAGGCGTGGGCTATAGCACACGCAAATATGGGAATCGGGCGAAATTCAAGGTTTTTGGCCGTAAACTGCAAAAAATGAGGAACGACCATGGCAGGATAGTGACTATGGTTCCTTAGATCGTATTTTATGGCCCAGGAAATTTTTTAGGCTATCGGGGTCTGGTAGTCCCGGGACCACTTGGAAGGCGTGGGCTATAGCACAAGAAAATATGGGAATCGGGCGGGATTCTAGTTTTTGGCCGTAAAATTCAAAAAATGAGGACAGGTCATGACGGGGCGGTGACTATGGTTCCTTAGGTCGTATGTGATGGCCCGAAAAAATACTAGGCGATCCGGCTTCGTGGGGCCCTACCCATTGGGAAGGCGTGGGCTATAGAACACGAAAATATGGGAATCAGATGGAATTCTAGTTCTTTGCCGAAAAATGCAAAAAACGAGGAATGATCATGGCGGGGCAGTGACTATGGTTCCTTAGGTCGTAATTTATGGCCCGGAAAAATTTTAGGCGATCGGTGTCCAGGGGTCCTGGGACCACATGGAAGGCGTGGTCTATAGCACACAAAAATATGGGAATCGGACGAAATTCTAGATTTTTGTCGAAAAATGCAAAAAATGAGGAACGATCATGGCGGGGCGGTGACTATGGTTCCTTAGGTAGTATTTGATGGCACGAAAAGGATTTTGGCGATCGGGGTCCGAGGGGGCCCGGTCCACTCGGAAGGCGTGGGCGCACACGAAAATATGGGAATCGGGCGGAATTCTAGTGTTTTTGCCGAAATACGCAAAACATGAGGAACGATCATGGCGAGGCGGTGACTATGGTTCCTTAGGTCGTATTTGTTGGCCCGAAAACATTTTAGGCGATAGGGGTCCGGGGGTCTCGGGACCACTTGGAAAGCGTGGGCTATAGCACACGAAAATATGGGAATCGGGCGGAATACTAGGTTTTTGGCCGTAAACTGCAACAAATGATGAACAATCATGGCGAGGCGATGACTATGGTTTCTTAGATCGTATTTGATGGCCCGAAAATATTTTAGGAGATTAGTGTTCGGGGGTCCCGGGACCACTTGGAAGGCGTGGGCTATAGCACACGAAAATATGGAAATCGGGCAGAATTCTTGTTCTTTGGTGGTAAAATGCAAAAAAAGAGGAAAGGTCATGTCAGGGCGGTGAATGTGGTTCCTTAGGTCGTATTTTATGGCCCGGAAAAATTTTAGGCGGTCCGGTTCCGTGGGGCCCTACCCATTGGGAAGGCGTGGGCTATAGCAGACAAAAATATGGAAATCGGGTGGAATGCTAATTTTTTTGCTGAAAAACGCAAAAAATCAGGAATGATCATGGCGGGGCGGTGACTATAGTTCCTTAGGTCGTATTAAATGGCTCGAAAAACTTTTAGGCGATCCCAGTCCGGGGGCCCGGTCCACTCGAAAGGCGTGGGCACACACGAATATGATGGCCCGTAAGTCATATTTGATGGCCTAGATAAATTTTATGCGATCGGGGTCCGGCGGTCCCGGGACCACTTTGAAAGCGTGGGCTATAGCACACGAAAATATAGGAATCGGGCGGAATTCTAGTTTTTTGGCCGAAAAATGCAAAAAATGAGGAACGATCTTGGCGGGGCAGTTACTATGGTTCCCTAGTTCGTATTTGATGGCTCAAAAAGTTTTTAAGCGATCCGAGTCAGGGAGCCCGGCCCACTCGGAATGTGTGGACTATAGAAAAGGAAATATGGGAATCGAGCGGAATTCTAGTTTTTTGGCCGAAAAATATAAAAAAAGAGGAACGATCATGGCGGGGAGGTGACTATGGTTCCTTAGGTCGTATTAGATGGCCCGAAAAAATTTTAGGTGATCCCAGTACGGGGGGCCTGGTCCACTCGAAAAGCGTGGGCGCACACGAAAATATGGGAATCAGGCAGAATTCTAGTTTTTTGGCCGAAATACGCAAACAATGAGGCACGATCATGGCGGGGCGATGACTATGGTTCCTTAGGTCGTATTTGATGGCCCAAAAAATTTTTAGGCGATCACAGTCCGGGAGGCCTGGCCCACTTGGAAGGCGTGGGCGCACACAAAAATATGGGAATCAGGCGGAATTCAAATATTGTTGTCGAAAAACGCAAAAAAAGGAGGAATGATCATGGTGGGGTGGTGACTATGGTTCCTTAGGTCGTATTTGATGGCCCAGAAAAATTTTAGGCGATCGAGGTCCGGGGGTCCCGAGACCACTTGGAAGGCGTGGGCTATATCACACTAAAATATGGGAATCAGGAGAAATTCTAGTTTTTTGTTCGAAAAACGTAAAAAATGAGGAACGATCATGGCAGGGCGGTGACTATGGTTCCTTAGGTCGTATTTGATGGCCCGAGGTCGTATTTGATGGCCCGAAAAACTTTTAGGCGATCCCAGTCCGAGGGGTCCGGTGCACTCGGAAGGCTTGGGCGCACACGAAAATATGGGAATCGGGCGGAATTCTAGTTTTTTGGCCGAAATACGCAAAACATGAGTAACGATCATGGAGGGGTGGTGACTATGGATCCATAGGTCGTATTTAATGGTCCGGAAAAATTTTAGGCGATCAGGTTCCGGGGGCCTCGGGACCACTTGGAAAGTGTGGGCTATAGCACACGAAAATATGGAAATCGGGCGGAATACTAGGTTTTTGGCCGTAAACTGCAAAAAATGAGGAACGATAATGGCGGGGCGGTGACTGTGGTTCCTTAGGTCATATTTGATGGCCCGGAAAATTTTTATTCGATGGGGTTCCGGAGGGCCCGTGACCACTCAGAAGGCATGGGCTATAGCACACGAAAATATGGGAATCGCGCGGAATTCAATTATTTTTGCCAAAAATGCAAACACGAGGAACGATCATGGCGAGGCGGTGACTATGGTTCCTTTGGTCATATTTGATGGCCCGGAAAATTTTTAGGCGATCCGGTTCTGTGGGGCCTTTCCCATTAGGAAGGCGTGGGCTATAACACACGAAAATATGGGAATCGGGTGGAATTCTAATAGTTTTACCGGAAAACGTAAAAACTGAGGCGATCATGGTGGGGCAGTGACTATGGTTCCTTAGGTCGTATTTTATGACCTAGATAAATTTTAGGCGATCGGGGTCTGGGGGTCCCGGGACCACTTGGAAGGCGTGGGCTATGGCACACGAAAATATAGGAATCGGGCGAAATTCTTGTTTTGTGGCCGAAAAATGCAAAATATGAGGAACGATCATGGCGGGGCGGTGACTATGGTTCCCTAGGTCGTATTTGATGGCTCGCAAAACTTTTAGCGATCCGAGTCAGGGGGCCCGGCCCACTCGGAATGCGCGGACTATAGAAAAGGAAATATGGGAATCGGGCGAAATTCTAGTTTTTTGGCCGAAAAACGTGAACATGAAGAACGATCATGGAGGGGCGGTGACGATGGTTTCTTAGGTCGTATTAGATGGCCCGAAAAACTTTTTGGCGATCCCAGTCCGAGGGGCCCGGTGCACTCGACAGGCTTGGGCGCACACGAAAATATGGGAATCGGGCGGAATTCTAGTTTTTTGGCCGAAATACGCAAAGAATGAGTAACGATCATGGAAGGGCAGTGACTATGGTTCCTTAGGTCATATTTAATGGTCCGGAAAATTTTAGGCGATCGGGGTCCGGGGGCCTCGGGACCACTTGGAAGGTGTGGGCTATAGCACACGAAAATATGGAAATAGGGCGAAATTCTAGGTTTTTGGCCGTAAACTGCAAAAAATGAGGAACGATCATGGCAAGGAGGTGACTGTGGTTCCTTAGGTCATATTTGATGGCCCGGAAAATTTTTATTCGATCGGGTTCCGGAGGGCCCGTGACCACTCGGAAGGCGTGGGCTATAGCATACGAAAATATGGGAATCGCGCGGAATTCAATTATTTTGGCCAAAAATGCAGAAATGAGGAACGATGATGGCGAGGCGGTGACTATGGTTCCTTAGGTCGTATGTGATGGCCTGGAAAAATTTTAGGCAATCCGGTTCTGTGGGGCCTTACCCATTAGGAAGGCGTAGGCTACAAATCAGGTGGAAATCTAATTGTTTTGCCGGAAAACGCAAAAAATGAGGAATGATCATGGCGGGGCGGTGACTATGGTTCCTTAGGTCGTATTTGATGGCCTAGATAAAGTTTAGGCGATCGGGGTCTGGGGTCCCGGGACCACTTAGAAGGCGTGGGCTATAGCACATGAAAAAATAGGAATCGAGCGGAATTCTTGTTTTTTGGCCGAAAAAAGCAAAAAATGAGGAACGATCATGGCGGGGCGGTGACTATGGTTCCCTAGGTCGTATTTGATGTCTCAAAAAACTTTTAGGTGATCCGAGTCAGGGGACCCGGCCCACTCGGAATGCGTGGACTATAGAAAAGGAAATATGGGAATTGGGCGGAATTCTAGTTTTTTGGCCGAAAAATGTAAAAATGAGGAACGATCATGGCGGGGCGATGACTATGGTTCCTTAGGTCGTATTAGATGGCCCGAAAAACTTTTAGGCGATCCCAGTCCGGGGGGCCCGGTCCAGTCGGAAGGCGTGGGCGCACACCAAAGTATGGGAATCAGGCGGAATTCTAATTTTTTGGCCGAAATTCACAAAAAATGAGGAACGATCATGGCGGGGCGGTGACAATGGTTCCTTAGGTCATATTTAATGGTCCGTAAAAATTTTACTCGATCAGGGTCCTGGGGTTCCGGGACCACTTGGAAGGCGTGGGCTGCACACGCAAATATGGAAATCGGGCGGAATTCTAGGTTTCTGGCCGTAAACTGCAAAAAATGAGGAACGATCATGGCGTGGCGGTGACTATGGTTCCTTAGGTCGTATTGGATGGCCCGTAAATATTTTTTGGCGATCGGGGTCCGGTAGTCCCGGGACCACTTGGAAGGCGTGGGCTATAGCACAAGAAAATATGGGAATCGGACGGATTTCTAGTTTTTAGCCGTAAAATTCAATAAATGAGGACATGTCATGGCGGGACGGTTACTATGGTTACTTAGGTCGTATTTGATGGCCCGCAAAAATACTAGGCGATCCGGCTCCGTGGGGCCCTACCCATTGGGAAGGCATGGGCTATAACACATGAAAATATGGGAATCGGACAAAATTCTAGTTTTTGGCCGAAAAATGCAAAATATGAGGAATGATTATCGCGGGGCAGTGACTATGGTTCCTTAGGCCGTATTCTATGGCCCGGAAAAATTTTAGGCGATCGGTGTCCGGGGGTCCTGCGACCATTTGGAAGGCATGGGCTATAGCACACGAAAATATGGGAATCAAAGAGGTGACTATGGTTCCTTAGGTCGTATTTGATGCCCAAACATATTTTAGGCGATCACAGTCCGGGAGGCCTGGCCCACTCGGAAGGCATGGGCGCACACGAAAATGTGGGAATCTGGCGGAATTCTAGTTTTTTGGCCGGAAAACCCAAAAAATGAGGAAAGATCGTGATGGGGCGGTGACTATGGTTCCTTAGGTCGTATTTAATGGCCCAGAAATATTTTAGGCGATCGGGGTCCGGGTGACCACAGACCACTCGGAAGGCGTGGGCTATAGCACACAAAAATATGGGAATCATGCGGAATTCATGTTTTTTGGCTGAAAAACGCAAAAAATGAGGAATGATCATGGCGGGGCGGTGGCTATGGTTCCTTAGGTCTTATTTGATGGCCCGAAAAACTTTTAGGAGATCGGGGTTCGGGGATCCCGGGACCGCTTGGAAGGTGTGGGCTATAGCACACCAAAAAATGGGAATCGCGCATTATTCTAGTTTTTTGGCCGTAAAATGCAAACGAATGAGGAAAGGTCATGTCGGGGTGGTGACTATGGTTCCTTAGGTCGTATTTGATGACCCGAAAAAATTTATGCGATCGGGGTGCGGGGGGCCCGAGACCACTCGGAAGGCGAGGGCTATAGCACACGAAAAAATGGGAATTGCACGGAATTCTAGATTGTTTACCGAAAAACGCAAAACAAAAATGAGGAACGATCATGGAGGGGCGGTGACTATGGTTCCTTAGGTCGTATTTGATGGCCCGAAAAATATTTAGGCGATCCGGGGTCCGGTGGTCCCGGGACCACTTGAAAAGGGTGGGCTATAGCACACGAAAATATGAGAATCGGGCGGAATTCTTATTGTTAGGCCGAAAAATTAAAAAACTGGGGAACGATCATGGAGGGGAGGTGACTATGGTTCTTTAGTTTGTATTTGATGGCCTAAACAAATTTTAGGCGATCAAAGTCCGGGAGGCCTGGCCCACTCGGAAGGCGTGGGCGCACACGAAAATATAGGAATCGGGCATAATTCTTGTTTTTTGTCTAAGAAAGCAAACAATAAGGAACGATCATGACGCGGCGGTGACAATGGTTCCTTAGGTTGTATTTGATGGCCCTGAAAACTTTTAGGCGATCGGGGTCCGGGGGGCCCGTGACCACTCGGAAGGCATGGGCTATAGCACATGAAAATATTGGAATCGCACGGAATTAAAGTTTTTTGGCCGAAAAATGCAAAAAATGAGGAATAATCATGGCGGGCCGGTGGCTATGGTTTCTTAGGTCTTATTTGAGGGCCGAAAAAATTTTAGGAGATCGGGGTTCGTGGTTCTCGGGACCACTTGGAAGGGGTGGGCTATGCACACGAAAATATGGGAATCAGGCGGAATTCTAGTTTTTAGGCCGAAAATTTCAAAAAATGGGGAACGATCATGGCGGTGCGGTGACTATTGTTCCTTAGGTCGTATTTGATGGCCCGAAAATATTTTAGGCGATCATAGTCCGGGGGGCCGGAACACTCGGAAAGCGTGGGCTATTGCACACGGAAATATAGGAATCGGGCGAAATTCTAGATTTTTGGCCAAAAAATGAAAAACATGAGGAACGATCATGGTGGGGCGGTGACCATGGTTCCTTAGGTCGTATTTGATGGCCCGCAAAAATATTAGGCGATCCAGCTCTGTGGGGCCCTACATATTGGGAAGGCTTGGGCTATAGCACACGAAAATATGGGAATCGGGCGGAATTCTTGTTTGTTGACCGAAAAACGCAAAAAACTGAGCAATGATCATGGCGGGGCAGTGGCTATGGTTCCATATGTCGTATTTTATGGCCCGAAAAAATTTTAGGCGATCGGGGTCCGGGGGTCCCGGGACCACTTGGAAGGCGTGGGCTATAGCACACGAAAATATGGGAACTGGGCGGAATTCTAGTTTTTTGGCCGGAAACTGCAAAGAATGAGGAACGTTCATGGCAGTGCGGTGAGTATGGTTCCTTAGGTCGTATATGATGGCCCGAAAAATTTTTAGGCGATACATGTCAAGGGGCCCGGCCCACTCGGAAGGCGTGGGCGCACACGAAAATATAGGAATCGGACGGAATTCTAGTTTTTTGGCCGAAAAACTCATAAAATGAGGAACGAGCATGGCAGGGCGGTGACTATGGCCAGAAAAAAATTTTGGCGATCGGGGTCCAGGGTGCCTGTGACCAATCGCAAGGCGTGGGCTATAGCACACGAAAATATGGGAATCGCTCGGAATTCATGTTTTTTGGCCATAAATGCAAAACGTGAGGAACGATCATGGCTAGGTGGTGACTATGGTTCCTTAGGTCGTATTTGATGGCCCGAAAAACCTTTAGAAGATCGGGGTTCGGGGGTCCCGGGACCATTGGGAAGGCTTGGCTTATAGCACACGAAAATATGGGAATCGGGCGGAATTCTAGTTTTTTGACCGAACAACGCACAAAATGAGCAATGATCATGGCAGGGCAGTGACTATGGTTCCATATGTCGTATTTTATGGCCCAAAACAATTTTAGGCTATCGAGGTCCGGGGGTCCCGGACTACTTGGAAGGCGTGGGATATAGCATACGAAATTATGGGAATCAGGCGGAATTCTAGTTTTTTGGCCGTAAAAAATGCAAAACATGAGGAACGATCATGGAAGTGCGGTGACTATGGTTCCTTAGGTCTTATTTGATGGCCCAAAACAATTTTAGGCGAAACGAGTCAGGGGGGCCCGTCCCACTCGGAAGGCGTGGGCGAATATGAAAATATAGGAATCAGACGAAATTCTAGTTTTTTGGCCGAAAAACGCAAAAAATGAGGAACAATCATAGTGGGGCGGTGACTATGGTTCTTTAGGTCGTATTTGATGGACCGAAAAAAAATTGGCGATCGGGGTCCGGGGTGCCCGTGACCACTCGGAAGGCGTGGGCTATAGCACACGAAAATATGGGAATCGCGTGGAATTCAAGTTTTTTGGCCAAAAATGCAAGAAGTGAGGAACGATCATGGCGAGGCGGTGACTATGGTTCCTTAGGTCGTATTTGATGGCCCAAAAAACCTTTAGGAGATCGGGGTTCAGGGGTCCTAGGACCACTTGGAAGGCGTGGGCTATAGCACACAAAAATATAGGAATCGGGCAGAATTCTAGTTTTTTGGTCGTAAAATACAAAACATAAGGAAAGATCATATCACGGAGGTAACTATGGTTCCTTAGGTCGTATTTGATGGCCCGGAAAAATTTTAGGCAATCCGGTTTCGTGGGGCCCTACCCATTGGGAAGGCGTGGGCTATAGCACACGGAAATATGGGAATCATACGGAATTCTGATGTTTTTCCCAAAAATGCAAAAACGGAGGAATGATCATGGCGGGGCGGTGACTATGGTTCCTTAAGTTGTATTTGATGGCCCATAAAAATTTTAGGCGATCGGGGTCCGGGCGTCCCGGGACCACTTGGAATGCGTGGGCTATAGCACATGAAAATATGGGAATCGGTTGGAATTCTAGTTTTTTGGCCAAAAAACATAAACAAATGAGGAACGATCATGGCGGGGTAGTGACTATGGTTCCTTAGGTCGTATGTGATGGACCAAAAAAAGTTTAGATGATCGGAGTCCGGGGGTCCAGGGACCACTTGGAAAGCGTGGGCTATAACACACAAAAATATGGGAATCGGGAGCAATTTTAGGTTTTTGGCCGTAAAATGCCAAAAATGAGGAACGGTCAGGGAAGGGCGGTGACTATGGTTCCTTAGGTCGTATGTTATTGCCCGGAAAAGTTTTAGGTGATCGGGGTCCGCGGGTCCAGGGACCACTTGGAAGTCGCAGGCTATAGCACACGAAAATATGGGAATCGGGAAGAATTCTAGTTATTTGGCTTAACAACATAAAAAATGAGGAAGGATCATGGCGGGGCAGTGACTATGGTTCCTTAGGTCGTATTTGATGGCCCAGAAAAAATTTAGGCGATCGGGGTCCGGGGGTCCAGGGACCACTTGGAAGGCGCGGGCTATAGCACACGCAAATATGGGAATCAGGCGGAATCCTAGTTGTTTTGCCGTAAAATGCAAAAACCGAGGAATGGTCATGGCGGGGCAGTGACTATGGTTTGTTAGGTCGTATTTGATGGCCCGGAAAAAGGTTAAGGCGATCGGGGTCCGGGGGGTCCCGGGACCACTTGGAAGGCGTGGGCTATAGCACACAAAAAAAATGGGAATCAAGCGGAATTCAAGTTCTTTTGCCGTAAATTGCAAAATATAAGGATCGCTTATGGCGGGGCGGTGACTATGGTTCCTTAGGTCGTATTTGATGGCTCGAAACAATTTTTGGCGATCCGAGTTCGGGGGTGGCGGCCCACTCGGAAGGCGTGGGCGCACACGAAAATATGAAAATCAGGCGGAATTCTAGTTTTTTGCCCGTAAAATGCAAAGAACGAGGAATGGTCATGGCGCGGCAGTGATTATGTTTCCTTATGTCATATTTGATGGCCCGAAAAAATTTTAGGCGATCGAGGTCCGGGGGTCCTGGGACCACTTGGAAGGCGTGGGCTATAGCACACGAAAATATGGGAATCGGGAGGAATTCTAGGTTTTTGGCCGTAAAACGCAAATAAAATGAGGAACGGTCAGGGATGGGCGGTGACTATGGTTCCTTAGGTCGTATTGTTTGGCCCGGAAAAATTTTAGGCGATCCGAGTCCAGGGGGCCGGCCCACTATGAAGGCGTGGGCACACACGAAAATATGGGAATCGGGCGGAATTCTAGTTTTTTTGGGCGTAAAATGTAAAAACTGAGGAACGATCATAGTGGGGCAGTGACTATGGTTCCTTAGGTTGTATTTTATGGCCCGAAAATGTTTTAGGCGATCACAGTCCGGGGGAGCCGGACCATTCGAAGGCGTGGGCTATTGCACACAAAAATTTGGGAATCATACGGAATTATGATGTTTTGCCGAAAAACGCAAAAAAGGAGGAATGATCATGGCGGGGCGGTGACTATGGTTCCTTAGGTTGTATTTGATGGCCTAGAAAAATTTTAGGCGATCAAGGTCCGGGCGTCCCGGGACCACTTGGAATGCGTGGGCTATAGCACACGAAAATATGGGAATCGGTTGGAATTCTAGTTTCTTGGCCAAAACACATAAACAAATGAGGAACGATAATGGCGGGGCGATGACTATGGTTCCTTAGGTCGTATTTGATGGCCCAAAAAAATTTTAGACGATCGGGGTCTGGGGGTCTAAGGACCACTTGGAAAGCGTGGGCTATAACACACGAAAATATGGGAATCGGGAGCAATTCTAGGTTTTTGGCCGTAAAACGCAAAAAATTAGGAACGGTCAGGGAAGGGCGGTGACTATGGTTCCTTAGGTCGTATTTTATGGCCCGGAAAAATTTTAGGCGATCGGGGTCCGGGGGTCCAGGGACCAGTTGGAAGGCGCAGGCTATAGCACACGAAAATATGGGAATCGCGCGGAATTCTAGTTTTTTGGCCGAAAAACGCAAAAAAATAAGGAACGATCATG